>JAMKCH010067834.1:0-18817 GCA_023653785.1 Ophioderma brevispina | reverse complement strand
CTCACACAGCAGCGTTGCAATGTGAAGTGAGTGAATACGGCCAACCCCCGTTAGCGGGGGACCAAAAACCGGATTTAAAACTTTGTTTTACTACTTCTTACCTAAATAGATCTACCCCAAAGCGTCTTGCGCTCTATGCGGTGCCCGGCGCCCTGTTCTCTGCAAAAAATAGAGGGGCGCGCCAAAAAAGGCGCCCTCTAAATAGCCCTGACTTTTTGTTTTCGTAGGTAATAGAATAAAAAATAAAGGGTGGCAATGTTCATGTTTATGCTGAGTAATGTGTCCTCGGGCAGTAAAAACATTTGAATAATGGGTCTTGGCTTTGCCTGCCCATTCATGTTTTACTTGCCTTGGACACATTATCTTGTATAAAACAATTGAACAATCTTACCCTGTATGTTCTTTAAGTCTTTTAAGGAAGCTTGAAGTTACGTCATTTTGCCAAGGTGGTACAGGATCTTGTGCACTCCATATTAATTCCTTCAGGTGCCATCCGTTTGGAAACCTCTCAGGTAAATGTTTTATTTGCTGATCATCTTATGTGTTCTACAACGAGCCAATAATTGAGCCCACATTTGTACAAAGTTGTGATTAGGCATTCTCTTCTGTTTTCTCCAGGATGTTCTGCAAGAGATGACTGGTGTATCAACAGTGCCAAGTGTTTTCATTAAATCAGTAATTACGTACGGTTGTTGGTACAAAGCTACAAGAAATGTTTGAAGGAGGAAAGACTTCAAAGTTGTCAGAAAAAACATGGAATTATCAATGATGGTGAATCAAAGTTATGATACATGAGCAATGCTGAGCTGTATTATATCAATGTCAAAGTTTAAAAGTTAATTGTAATTGTTTATTTTTTTCTTTTTTAAACCTTTTCTTTAATGGGAGATGACCCAATTTAAGTAACTTATTATAAGTTGTCGTCTTGATAGAAGGGCCTTCACACTAAAACCCCATCTGTAAGTTTTGGCACAAAAACCAATATTTCCACCCTTTTTGATGTGGAGAGCGAAAAACTGATTTGTAATCCCCCTAAGAGTCCGTCTGTGTAAAATTATTATTGGTCGACCAAAAAGGGGGCAATCCCGGGCATAATTTCACTCATAATCCAAACCACACATCTTTTAGCCCTAAGTTCACAGGGTAAATGAAAAAAAATAGTAGTTGCTTTCTTCATATATAATCTGGGGTTCGGCCCTTTACACTTGTAAAAGACTGGCTTCATTAAATGCATGGCTTATTATCACAGTTTTTGTGAATCTCTTCAGCATTGCATTAGAAGTGGATACTTTCAAAGTTGACTCCGTATAATTTTGCATGTTTTTGCATAATCAACTGAATTAGTTTCAGGATTTTTGCAAATATTGTGAATTTATTCAGCTGCAATTCAAGTTTGTTTGCTCACAAGTATAGGTTTTTGTACCTTAAAGGCCATAGACTTTTTTCAAGCAAAGTTTTCTGACACATGGTTATCAGAGGTGTTGGTCCATCACACGCTGCTGTTGGGTGCAGCAATTTCACCTTTGGCATAATGCACATCACACAGGTGGTTTGTGAATGTATGCTTGTGTGCATATGTTCTTGTGTCACTATGAGCTAGTAAAATCTCAATTCCTTGGCAAAGTTCCTTACCTTCCATTCACCAGTGTTTAAGAAAATCCCCCCCCCCCCCTGGTTTTTGGGTAATGATATTTACCCAGATCCACAGGTGAGTTCACAAAACTCCAGATCACACAAGGTGACAGTTCATGTCATGTATTTACAATACAACCCACTGAACTGTGTCTTCTTGGTGTGTGGCTATTGTAACTCATAGTGTGTTCATTTGAAAAGGTCCTATTCAGGTTTTTTGTTTATGCCGTCATGCCGCACACATCAATTGGACACAGTGTGTAAGCTTTATACTGAAAGTAGTATGGATAACCTAAAGGATTTTTATGGACCTCATTTACACAGAAAGATTGGATGTTTTCTTGCAAGACTGTGCTTTTCTAACTATATTAGACAAACTGTACTTCACACTCAATAAAAGGAGTAGCAAATGTCTACATTAAACACTGTAGTAACCAAAAGTGAGGAATACCACTTTTAATTTCAATCACTCTTATGTCGAAACTGCTCAGAGCTTATCCATTCACATGTTGTTGAGGCATGGCGAGCAATAACCACACGTCAAAATCGCAGCAATTCAAGACAATCAACAGTACTCATCTATGGGCTGCAACCAAGATTCCATTCAAAATGCCATGCAAGTAGTTTTATCCCATTGGGCTAGGAAGATCCTCAGTTGAGTGTCCCTGCCAGGGTTAGATTTAGGGACTGCCACCACTCCTTCACACTGCAGTTTTATCTGTTTTAATGCTTCCAATTCATAGGGTGTTGGGTGCATCAAACGCCCCTCATGCTGACATATTTTTTCTACCATAATCTTAAAATGTTCCATTAGACTAGAAACCTTCTCTGTCCAAGTTTTAAATCAATCTCAAAAAGGTTTAGGGTGGCCACCGTGAGCTTAAAAAGTTTTGTACTCCGTGTCATTATGATAGTATTTAACCTTTGGCAGAAAATAAACATCATTTGACTGATTGGCTACAGACATCAACCCGCAACTGCTTGTAAATCCAGTTATGGGCAGGTTGCCAAAATCAAGCCTTGGTCCGTGTGGATTACCTCAAGGTCTATGTGATACTTGGTTTTTGATATGCTATTGTCTTTAATTTGAAGTGATCATAACAAATATAGACTGTGTGTACTCCCCTTATGTTTTAGCTAAGCCTTGTTATGAAATTTTAAATTTAAATTATGATAATAAGAGTAATATACCCACATTTGTTTCTTTACTGTATTGTGCTTAAACACCAAAGAGTTGATATTTCATACTTCTTCAAAACACTTGTCAGCGTTTTCTTGTCAGGTTTGAAATCATACAATAGTCACTGGGTGCATTTCATGGTATTTAAGTGGTATTATTTGCTACAGCAAGAAAAGAATATCACAGCCTTCAACGTACTGAGTTTCATCTTTTGTGTATAAATCGTAAAGCATGAAAAGGATTTTATTAGCCCCCCCCAAAGAAGAAGAGAGCCCCAAAAAAACCCCCCTCCCCCCCATCTTTGGACTTCATTGAAGAACATATTGACTTTTGTTTATATAGATGAACATGTGTGCCCTGGAATCATTTGGACCTGATTTTGTTGCAGCATCATAGGAATACATGCTAGCAAATTAAGTCACCATTTAATACTAGTGTGATCTCAGTGAATTGATTGTTAAATCTGTTGATTCAATCTTTATTGGAAGATTTTTTATTGGTTTATTTCATTATCATGTGTGTATGCACCACCAAAGCATAAACATATTGTAATAAGGCTTAAAAGTATTCCTGTGTTTCCCTTTTCCACTACAATGTAAGGAATTACTGTAACCTTACATGACTTGACAGTAAATACTGTAATTTTTACATGTAAAAAAATGAGCGTGGAATATCACCTATATTTTCACATTGACTATACACTTATACTTTGCGGTAAGCGATATCAAAATAACACAAATTATTTTACATATTTTAATTTTATATGGTAATTTGCTGGCATCTGGATTCATCCTCGAACTGCCTGTAATTACTGTAGTTTACAATTTTTAAGAATAGTCTACATCTACTTTCCATATGTTGTACCTTTTTGAACGAAGGCTGTATAATGTTTTGGGGCCGAGTACTTCCAAGTATAAAAATCAAACAAAATTCCATTTGACAGGTACAGCAAATGAAAAATAAATCTGGTAATATATCCATGCATGAGTAATTACTAACAGTGTAATTACACGTTTGAAAGTGACCAAAAAGTTTTCTCTACAATGAAACTTGACCTTAAATTTGGACATTTTAAGGGAGGGGTGGGAGTGTTTTCCTCTCCCCTGTGTTTTGCTGAACAGGTTTTGCTAATTTGACCTTTTTATAACAATTCAAAGCATAACTAAGAGTCAAGTTATTAGAATTGTCCATTACAATTTATTCTATTGCCTCTCACTGCCAGTATTTGGCCAGTTTGCATAGCCAAATCTGGTTTGTACTTTTGAAATCAGGTTATTTATTGTCAGCCATGTGGTTAACATCCACATTTAGTTGCTTTTCTAAAGAAAGGCAGGATGTTTTAATCAAATTTAAACCGGGTATTGTTGATACGGCCTACCCAGGCGGGCGGATCCAGGGCGGGGCGGAGGGGCGCGCGCCTCCGTTAATTCTGCAAAATCTTGCAAATTCAGCCCCATTTTGGACAATTTTCAGCCTTCAGCCCTCCGTAATTTTGACTTTTTTCAAATCCTGGATCTTCCCCTGCTACCAGGGATACTCTTGTAAAACAGTTCAAATTCCATATGCATGGGAGTCATCTGTGTTATTTGGCATTTTTTGGTTTAATTTTGCTTACTGCCCAGTATATATCATTTGAGATGGATTTTCATCATAGACCTTATCCATATGCATCGCTTACTACTGTCCATAAGGTGTAAGCTAATTTGGAATCAAGTTGTGTAATTCAGATATCATGTTGTGACCAAGTGGATAAATGTTCGGCAAAGAGCATTAGTAGCTATGCTATATATTGTTTACCTTGGTGAAGATAAAATGAGTTTACATGCATAATGAATATATATCATTTTCAAAACTGCCACCTGCAGTGGAAATTGGCATAAGTAGCATATATTACGGTCCTGTAAAATGACTACTTATACATTTTCCAATTTATTTTGGCACCATAACTCTTTAAATATTCACTGGTGACCCCTCTCTGTGACTGATGGGTTGGTTGTTAAAGTGCAAAGGTCATATCTGCAAAATCTTATGTGTCATAAATGTTTAAACCTTGGTTTCCTGTCAGTAATGATGAATTAAAAGGTATTGTTAGTCCTTAAGGGTTGAGTAGGGTCAAATTACAACATAACAAGTCTTAAAATAGTTATACAATCATATTTGCCTCTAGACCCTGAACAAGCTGCTAGAAAGGGTAGGAGAATATTTTTTTTAATGTGTCTCTGTTAAGGGAGCATTAGTTCAATCTCTGAACACAATTGGAATGTATCGTGGAACAAAGGTATTTTGTTGTCAGCCTACATAGAACCATATCTTTATATGCAAAAATTGCTGGTGTACGCACAATTAAAGGTACCAGCCACTGATATTCTTTTATATTTTAATACTACCTCAAAGAAAGAAGAAAAATGGTGCCGTTTGATTATGTTTATGTACAGGTTCAGTGATGTTTTACTAAGGGAAAAAATGTCAACTTAATCAATTATTACCTCTCACCAATGTGATGATGAGCCAGAAACTAACCCACAGCTATGTACTACCTAATTACTGATGCTAGATACTCCAAATTACAATGTACAACAAGTTGGTTGAGTGCTTTTGTGTCTATTGTTGCACAAGAAAAAAACAAGTCTGGTACAAAAATCAGTCATTCTTTCACAGTAATCTAATACATAATACTATATTGTGGTATAAATATAGATATATTTTTTTTTTTTTTTTTTTTTAATTAATTTAATTTTTGCCATTTTGGACCAAAATAGACTGTAACACACATAGATTCTAAAACTGTAACTTCCTGTTGTATATTAAAGGGACACCTGCCATGAAAAAAATATTCATACATAATGAATGGACCCTCTCTAAAATACTTCCACATATTAAACAATTTGGGTGTCTCATTTTTGTAAAAAGAGGAGTAATCAGTTACTAATGTTATTTTCCTTGTAAGCTCACTTCTCACCAAGGAGGCTGACATTAACTGCCAGCAAGTTTAATCAAACTTTCAAAAGCATGCTTACAGACCATTGCTCTTGTATCATTTCTAATCCTGGCTAATCCACTTTCCTTGTCAGGTCAATCTCTTACTACACAGCAAGATTCCTCTCACGGTGTAACCCAGATCTTAGGCTACTCCATGGGTACTCTTACTCTACTCCAAGGTACCCCCTTGATGCACGATTGATGGTTCAGTACCGACAACTAAGTACTTGTGAGTATACACCACTGGATGGATAGCAGCCATGTTTAACTTAGCAGTACCCATCTTAGTGTACTCTGCGGTGCCTGCTAGGTGACTGACAGTTACCCGGTAAGCCACCAGTAGTGGAGTACCTCTGCATCACTCAAAAATCAATCACTCAATCAATCCATCAAAAAAAAAAAAAATCATCAAATCAAAATCACATTAAAAAAAAAAAAAAATCAATCAAATCAATCAAATCAATCAAAAATCAATCAAATCAAAATACCACAAATCACATCAATCAATCATCAATCAAAAAATCAATCAATAAACTCAATCAATCAAATCAAATTTATTTTACCTTCAACATCACAGCATTGTATAACAATATCAATAAGCAAGCCAAAGCCAGATTAAAATGATTATATAAAGTTAGAGAAAATAACAATCATTATGAAAAAAGTAATATTACAAAACAAAGCAAATTTTAGCAAGCAAAGGCATAATCGTAAATGAAAAGTGAAGCTTGCGAATGTGAAGCTCGAGGTCACTGCTAAACACAGGGCGTGAAGGAGCAGTGACATCCTTCTTAAGTTCAATATAAAATATACAAAAAATAATGTAATTATTGTGTTTTTCATTTTTTGAATATATGAAAAAGAAAACAAGACAGAACAAAACAATCATTCCAAATAAGGGAGGGGAAAAGGAGGAAGGAAAGGAAAAGAAGGGGGAAGGAAAGAAGCAAAGAACAGAGGAAGGACAGAGAGGAGGATAAGGTAAGGAAGGAATAACAGTTGGGAGAAAGGAGGAGGGCAGGAAAGAAAGCGAAGAACCAAAGGTGGAAGGGAATCAAGGAATAAGGGACGAAAGGACTGAAGGAGAGGAAAGTGAGGAAAAACATAAAGGAGGGGAATTTATGAAGCACCGAGAAACAGGAAATAAGAGGAAAGAACAAAAAAATCAAGACAAAGGTGGAGTGATGGGGGTGGAGTTATGAGCATTCAGCAGAATTGTAAGTACTGACGATACCCTTCTTCATTCTCGATTTGAAGGAAGAGAGGAGGGATGGAGAAGATTTCGAGTCCTCGGAAAGAAGATTCCAGAGTAAGTAGGCGGCTCTGGGGCTAGAAGTGTTGGTGGAACGGCACAGAATCGTTGCAGTGATGAAGGATTCATCCCGATATATAGTGTCAGAATGATGAGAATGGGAACCTACGTTAAAAAAGCTTCAGGCAGAGATCTCAGGGAGAAGCAATGATGGAAAGATACCCTGAAGGTTGCCAACTGAAAATTGTAAATATCGGTATTTTTCAGAGTTGTGACAAGAAAAGAACCAAGGGAATCCGTGTGGGCAAGCCAGAGAGAATTGTACAGGTACGTATAATTCTCTTTTGAAGGAGGAATAGAGAATTAAGATTAGTGTTGTTAGAATCAACACCAAATCATAGCACAGCATAAGACAATAAGGAAGGACGAAGAGAATTATAGAGTGTTCGAGGGAATCCTGAGGAGAAATGGGCGGAACTTGACGGATAATGCATTGTATTTGGGAGACAATTTTAGAGACGTGTAGAGTGTGAGAACCCAGATAAATTATTGTAATTTATAGACCGAGGAATTTAGTTGTCTCAACATGCTGGATAGATGTATTATCAATTTTACTATCAGCAGTAGATAATAGGTTTAGTGCTCTGTGTATTTTTAAATATCATGTAATTGGGTCTTTTTAATATTCAGAAGACAAATTTCTTTATTTAAAACAATTGGAAATTTTGTTAAGTTCATCATTAAGTATAGATTCTAACGTTTTAGGTCATGATTGAAAAGAGAAATTGTATCATCGCAATAAAATAAAGTTGGAATTTTTGGCGAGTGGAAGGTCATTAATGTACAATAAAAAGAGCAATGGTCTAGGATCGAGACCTGAGGAACTCCACACGTAATGTGGAACCGAACTTGACAAATGTTGTGAGATGGACACGTTGACTTCTACCTGAAAGATATAACTTCTATCCATTTGTTAGCAAGCCTCTGATACCATAGTTGTTAAGTTTTATGCAAAAGAATGTTTATGATTTATGGTATCAAAGGCTTACTTAAATCAAGAAAAGATACCAAAACAGTGTCGTAGTTCTTGTCTAAGTACAGTTATGTAAACAATAAGTCATTAATTGCAATATACGTGGATCGTTTAGGCCTAAAAACCAATTGCTTTGGAGTTAGAATGTTGTGAGTATTAATAAAATTAAAAATTCGAGCATAGACAATTTTTTCAAAGTAGCTTGGATTATAGATGGTGAATAGAGATAGGCTTGAGCTTTGTAGTGGGTGAAAGTCGGCCTTATCTCAGCTTTAAAAAATGGGGATAACATTAGTATTAAGTAGAGATGGACACAGTCCCGTTGTTGAAAGCGAAAGAAAGATTTTAATTAAATATATGGCGATGACTTCACTGATAGGATTGATGATTTGTTTTTAAGGAAATTGTTGCTGATGTCATCAGAACCACTGCTGTAACTGTTCTTCAACTTGATGTTTAGCGCGATTATTTCTTCCAGCGGTTGGTGGGGAATGGAATAATAAACTATTGGGATTATTATAAGATGATAGAGGAGGCTTGAAATCTTTCGCTGGTTCAGATATTTTTTCCGAAAGGACTGTACCGATATTAGCAAAAAAAAAATTATTGTAGTCTCGGCTATTTCCTCCGTCGTTGCCGATCTTGGTGCCATCCGCATAAGGAAAAAATCCAGTAGCTTGGTTTTCCTATTGGAACCTAACAATTTGTTGATTAGTGGATGCCACATTTGTTTTAGTGTTTTTGTTGTTTGTATTAGTTTCAATTATAGTAATATGTAAGACTTTTATAGGCCGACGAAAAAGAGACTTAAGATGATTACGGTAAGTATTCTATTTGATTTGTTGTCGAAAAAAAAAAAAAGTCGGTTTTTGGAGATATTAAAATTTATAAAGTATCTTTAGTTTGAAGTGATTTAATTAGACCTTTGGTAACCCATGGCCTTTTAGGTGAATTCCGTTTTTGAAATTAGTTTAGTTTTAATTGACAAGTAGTGTCCATTGAGCTCTGTAAACTTTGAGATGAAAGAAGTATAGGCAATATCCGGGTCGGTCGATACTACCTGTGAAGGTACTCCCCTACTGGCTGTCTAGTAGAGAGCACTTTGGCCCTTAGAGGGCGCCAAACATTCCATGTTGTTTAAGACTTTCTGATCATTATCAAGCTTATTAGCTCACATCTATATTTGAGTTGAGCACACCAAAAAACCCTATAAAGACATGTTGTGTAAAAACATATAACCTATGTGGACCAAAAGGTTAAATAATGGATTAAATACTAAAATAATCACACAAAGCTCAAAGCTCATTGAATGGGAGTACCCATGCAGGTACTCCCGCATCATGGTGTGTGACTAGTGGTTAAGCTACTGCGTGTGTACCAGGTGGATGGTCTACCACTTTTGAGACGAGATGCGGGGTTGGGTCCCTTGCGGGGGGTACTCGCGGCACTACTAATAGTAACTTACAAAGGTACTCCCATGAGAAATTGGTGCGTTGGTGTGTACAAACATGAAGTCCAATGTCAGAATCCCAGTCTGAATGCTTTTGAATTTGGTGTCAAAAAAAAACATGCTAGGATACACTGTAAATTCTGGGAAGGATATAAACACCTGGTTTCATGACAGGAATGCCACTAACTGACCAAAATCTGTGTTTCTTTTTACAGAATGTAAAAAATTCAAATTGTTTTTCAAATTTGTGGAAGTGGGAAGTGATTTCAGTAAGGGTACATTTAAGTCATGTCTGAATATTTTCAGTTTTGTGTCCCTTTAAGTACAGTAACACCAAAAGAAACATTTTGTTGAGTCATGGGCCTCTGTTCTCAAACTCGTTATAATAATGAAGCTTGTATAAGAATATGTAATAAGTAATTATGACCTAGAAAACCGGGATTATGCAGATGCGGTGATGACTGAGCGCGCCATGCCCAGCTGCTGTTCATGAATGTGAAAGATATCGATCGATACGAGGGAACTTGAATTCATGCGGATCACATTCCGAAACACAGCTGGGCATGGCGCGCTCACTGCATCACCGATCTGCATAAGCATTAAGCCCGGTTTGCTAATAGTGGGGAGTGTAGTGCACAGAGGTGCAAATGTAATATAAAAAAAGGAATTTTGGTACACAAGTATTTTATGCATTGAAAAAAATTGATGGAAAGACTTTGCCACACCCCTTCTGCCCCAAGTTGGAGTTCAAGGTTACACAGGGTAAAACAAATTAAAAAATGTTCCGATGTGTTGAAAAGCACCACGTGATGTTTGTCTGTTACAAGATTCCAAAAAGGATACTTTGTACTAACGTGGCTTATAGTTTTGGAAGTATGGGGTTATAAAAGCTGTATGTAAAAAAATGGTTAAAAAGTCAATTTTGTTGTACAGGGGTCAAAATGAAAGTTGCCCCAAATTCTGTAAAACGT
This sequence comes from Ophioderma brevispina, assembly GCA_023653785.1. Taxonomy (NCBI): domain Eukaryota; kingdom Metazoa; phylum Echinodermata; class Ophiuroidea; order Amphilepidida; family Ophiodermatidae; genus Ophioderma; species Ophioderma brevispina. The sequence continues at coordinate 8,320 of JAMKCH010067834.1, read as the reverse complement.
GTTCACGTTGTTGGTTCAGCTCATAGAATGAATATTAGGAATAGTTTTGACTATCTTAAGTGCTGGTTATTAACCAAAATGGCGACTAAAGTAAACCCCAGCTATGGTAGCTATTGGGTTTATTGACCTGTGACATACTTGGTGGATAACGTGAAACCTAAGCATAACGGATAAGCAAAATATTCTTATTTTTTTTCAATCCCTAGAGCTGGGGAAAATTTGACCCACATATTACCGAAAAAGCAACTTTAACTTTTGACCCATGTAAATACAAATGACTTTTTTCACCATTTTTTACATTTTTAACCATAACTCCCGAAACTATAAGCCATAGATAGTTAAAACTATACCTTTTTTTTTGGACTCCTTGTAACCAGATAAACTTCATGGTGTACTTTTCAATATAATCGGAACAGGTGAAAGGCGGGCGGTCCAACCTATCCAAATATCTCAGCCGCCACCTCCACTTGTACAGTCCCACGCTGAGTTGTCAAGATCATCAAAAGGGAATGGAGCCGGCGCAAGATTCTAAAAGAAACTACACGAGGCTAAAGAGGGAGAAAAGGTAGGAAGGGGGGGCTCTGTGGTTGAGCTACAGTCGCATTCCATCCACAAATTTATGGAATCTATCAATTTTTTTTTTTTTCTTTGCCTACCAGTATTGGTGTGACAAAAATTACAATTTTATCCGGAAGGAAGCGCCTCCACCACTCTTTCGTACTGTAAAAAAGCGAGAGTGACATTGGCACATATTGGAGGTCAAATCAGGGTGATTTAAGATTATAATTTGGTGATTCAAGGTATTAAATTAAACATTGTACTATTGTTTTGAATGTGAAATATATTTAGTGTGAGAGAGGGCAGAGCTGATTTGTTGTTTCAAATAAAATAAAAGAAATCTTATAGTCAAGATTCAAGATACCGAGAGTTATATAGATACTTTATTTCCATAATATCTAAATAGGCTTAAAACACATCAAAACACATTTAAAAACCAACAAAGACAATATAAAGAAAGACAATTTATGGATGAACAGTCAAAAGGCCAAGCAAGGCCAGGGGGGGACTGCCGTTGAACATAACATAATAACATGAAATAAAAACAACTTGTAATTCTTCAGAGCTCCTCACCATGGAAAGCAACGACAACAAGAGTACCACTAGGCGGAATAGAAAAGGAGGGTGTGACGAAGCGGATGGTGAGGCAACTCAAGAGAAACATGATATGAACATGAACATGACATTATACACCAAACACCGCACAATGCTGCAGAGATTCATCATAAATTGGACATTCGATTTTTTCTATTGATTTTCAAAATGTTTATCGAATTAGATTCTTTGATATCATTATGAAGTGCATCCAAATCTTATTAAGGGCCCAGAGAGTTCTCATGAGTGATAGGGGTTCGTTCCGGAAACTCAGTCGTAATCTACGTGCAACTGGTCATGCCTGAGTGGATCAACTTATCCAAAGCACTGTGTAACTGGTATGAAACGTCCATTATGTAGGGACACATACGCATGAATTAGTCACACGTAGGGTACGCATGAGGTTCGCGAAACGGACCCTGAAAAGGTTCTGTTTTTTAGTTAAGTTGGTATTATCACGGTATAGTGTTTGAAATCATGTATTTGCGGACCTTGCAGGGAAGAAGTTGTCTACATCCCGCGGGAAGTAAATCGTTGTAACGATACAGTAAACCGCCATTCAAGCTGGGCATATCAACTACATTTAAGATATTAAATTTTACAAATATTATATAACGGACCAGTAACTTCTATAATGGCTACCAGAAATTGTCCTTAGCGCCAATTTTGCAGTTTGTGTTGTATTTATCGAGGTATGATTTATAAGTGCTTCCCCAACGGCGGGATTTGCCGTAGTTTAATGTATGGCAGAACTAAAGAACATAAAGAGCATACAATATTCTTTCTGGTATAGTATACTTGAGCTTATTAAACACCAAAGTACGTGATATCGTCTTGGTAATATTATCAATTGACATTTGCATGTTAGTTTTCATCTATGGTACGTCCTAAAAAACTTATTTTACTCGTGCTAGTTCCATTCCATCTAGAAGAACTTTACATTTGGTTGACTCATAGGATTATCAGTAACAATGTCATTTCCTGGAACCAGTTTTGTCATTGAAGGTGTCACCAAAACGTGAAGTTTGTTTTGCCGGCATTAACAGAGAGTTTGTTTGCTCCATTAAACCAATTACTTCAAACATAAACTCATGTTTATTACATTAATCTGAATCGGATATCACTGTGAGATCAAAATTGTTGTGTCATCAGCCAAATAGTAAGAATCAAGACCATCCGAAGTAGTGTTTTATATCGTTAACATAAAGTATGAAAAGCAAAGGGCCTCCTAATATTGACCCTGGGGCGAACACCGCAAATAATATTCTTTAGGTCGACATACTAGATTTTATATTAAACATACTGTTTTCTATTAATCAAGGATACTTTGGAACCAGTTATACACCAAATCTTGAACCATAAAATTCGATTTATGAAGAAGAATATTATGATCTAAGGTGTCAAAAGCTTTTGACAAGTCTAAAAATATATAGATGTTTTTTTCTTTTAACGCATTGTTATTTTATAAACTAGTTGCATGACTGCTATATATGTTGAATGTAGCTGCTGAAACCATATTGCCTTGCTTATGAGAATATTATGTGCATCATATATTTAATGCACTGTTAAATACCAACCGTTCAAGGACTTTTGAGAAACATGGAGAACAGACACGGGTCTATAATTGGATAATTCTTTCAACATCATCTTTATATATAGGTATAAACTTTAGCAATTTTGAGATTATCAGGCACTCTACCAGTAGAAAAGGATTAATGAATCATCATGTAAGAGGTGAAAGCAATTTCATTGGCCACTTTTTTACGACAAGGTCCCCAATCATCGTGACCTGCACTCTTATTCTGATCGAATTTATTGATGAATTAAATAATCTCTCTCCACAATGGTTTCTTCAAAAACATAGAACTATCAGAAGGATCTTTCAAATAATCATAAAAAGTTTTTACCGTGACTATTGATTTTTGACGCAGGTCAGACCAAATTTACAAAAGAATTCAATTAAAACTCATCAGCTATACTTTTGTCTGATCGTATAGGTTTGTCCCTGAATTGGGATTGGACATTGCTTGCGGACGGGAAGGGGCTTTTTTTGGCCAGCCCAATGACATATTTATAGCTTTACACGTTTTTGGTGTGATATTTTTACTGGTCAAATTTTTGTAAATGTTTAAATAAGAACTCTGATATCAAGAAATTTATAAAACAGTATGTATTTATTTGAACGTAACGAAGTTTTGCCGTCTCGAGTATCTTTTGGGCGTCGAAGATAATCTTTGTACAACTTATTTTTTTGGATTAATACTCTCAATATACCCTTGTAATCCACGGTGATCGCGGATCACGATTTTTCTTCCTGGTACATTGTTAGGTGGGAATACCTCATTATTATGTCATCAAATGTCTTAAGATGACATTATAATCATCATTGGACATTAACCTTTGCAGTACATTTTTCAATCTACTTTCGACAATATTTTCTAAAATTGATAATATTATCTTCAGCTATGACATCGTTTAATAGGTCCACATTCTGTTTTGATGCGTTTTATCTGTGGATTTAATGTTACTGACAAGTACAGTAGGCATATGATCGGTGATACCTGTAACACTAGATAGCAGATTTTCTAAGTCATAAGTGTGTGTTAGGATTGTTATCTATAAGAGTAGCAGAATTTTCCGTAATCCGAGTAGGTTTAAGAATTGTTGGTATCAGAGTGTGCGAAAGAAACAAGATCGAAATAAATCGGGATAGGCGTGATAGTCATCCTGAGATCAATATGAATCACCCTTATATCTGATTATCTTATTTTCTTATGCTACTTTATGATAAATCCCATTGATATCATGATTTAAATCATCAATAGAAGTGTCGCTCTGTAATTTACTCCAACTATAGATATTTTCCCCCGTGGTGTTCCACTAATTAAAACAAGACTCAAAAGTTTTCATTGTAAATGATAAAATCTTTCCGTAACCTATACTTCACATGATTACGTACAACATACAAGCACACACCACCTTTTTCTCGCCCAAACTCGGTTAGTGTATCAATGTTATATTTGAAAGTTATAAAAATATGTGTTTATCTTCAAATGAGTTTCGGAGAGGCCTATTATTGTAACTCATGATCAAGGACTTTGATAAATTTTTAAATTTATCAAAGTTTCTTGCTCAAACTGGTATATTTACATTAAGCATGTTGAATTTATTTAATTTTTAGCAAATGATTTCAATTCAATGTTCAGGCGTTAAGTATGGACATTTAGGAGTTTTATAAGATTCACTGATGTGATTATCATCATTCGAATTGATTTAGAATATTACTTTCGTACTTTAACGGATTAAAACACATATTGTCATATTAGAAAAGTCAACACCATTAGAGTAACATTATTCATTCGAATTATACATCCTCAGCTGGCTTTGATCTTGATAGCCTTAATCTCTAACCATTTTGGGCAAAATCCATTCACCAGGTTTGAAATACGCAATTCAATGGGCTTCAATTGGGTGCACTTTTTAGTACATAGAATTTGCCAATATTTACCAAAATATCATTCAAATGCCATTTTTGATATTTTTGGAGCAAACGACACATACATTTTGCAGAAATTAGGTTTTGACATAGACATAATTGTTTTAAAAAAAAATTGTTCGAAACTAAACCTCAAAAGGCTCAAGATGCTAAATTTAGCCCACTATGATTAGTAAGCCAATTGTAGTTACAAAAAATAAAGACCAGTGACACCAACAGCCAAAATCTGGCGAAAACCCGCGTAGTTGGTGCTCGGCCAAAAGAAACTTGCATTTGTGACCTTGCGCAAGAGTCCACACAAAGATTTATGGTTTCTAGGCAAGGATTGACTTACTGAATCTAAATCTGGAGGATGCCACTTTGGGATCCTTGAGCATTTTGAGTTAGGGTGAGGTAAATTACAGGGGTGGTAAAAATTGTACATGCTTCATAATGGGTTAAAAGGTGAATAGTCATGTTCATCTGGTCATATGGATTAAAAAAAGGAGATAGTTGCTATATCTCGGGACATTACTTTTACACATCAAGTTAAAATGGTTCAGTCATCCTGGGGGGTAGTAGACAATTTAGAATGACAGCTTCTTTTCAAAATGGGCTCAATTCTTATTCTGTTTGATTAATAAATATAGGTTACACATTGTTGGACATTGTGGTGTTAATAAATAAGGGGGAAATAATGGAGAAGGTCCACGGGGTCTATGGGGTAATCATTTAGTCAGTTAGCTACCTTAGCAATGGACATGAGGAAATGTTTATTTCTGTGTTAACATTCCACATACAAAACAATTTGGAAACCAATTTGAAACAAATCGGTTCGTTGTAAATTTTACCCATGATGGACCTTGAAACACATTTTGGTCTGTAGTGTAAACACAAAAGGTTGCAGGTATAGCAAAACGATACCTTTTTTTAAACTAGGACAAGATATTACACTTATATACAGATTTCAAATCCACATGAAACATTTACAAAATTTTACCCCTGTTACATTACACCCTTCCCTATCTCACAATGCTCAATGATGTTGAGTATTGATAGTGGTATCTCCAGAGTGGAATAGCAGGGTCAATGTTGTCTAGAACCCATCAAAACATTTGGGGACGCTTGCGCAAAGTCAAATGGGTCGAGCACCGGACTACCCCCGTTTTTTTGTGAAAAACATAATTGAGGTTGACTGGACTACTAATTTTAAAAATACCTGTTATAACTTGACAATCAACATACAATTTATGCGTAATACATAAGTGGCAGATTATAAGATTAAGCTGAAACATAATGGCAAAGAATAAATTAACCATCCTTCAAAATACGATGCAATTGCTTGACAGCCAATGTTTAATGTGTCCTTGGTTCGGAAGACTTGGATGATAAAAAAAAAAAATCAAGCCAAGGCCGATACGTGAAAAATCTTTAAATACCTCACACTTGCATTTTGTTATATTGATATCGTGCAGAAATCAATGACAGGGTAAACACAATGTTTATACTATCTAGTTACTCAATAACCTGTTAAAGAGTGATTAGTTACAAGGTTTATATAAACCTGTTAAAGAGTGCTTAGATACAATGGTTTATCATAAAGCTACTGACCTTCAGTTCCTTTAGTGCATGCATGCAGGTTAAACAGGTTAGACTTTAAATTATGGCTGATGTCGCCATTTTGATTAGAAAAAAAGTCCACTAAGTTATTATTAGGTTGATTCAGTCATTTTTATTGAGTCTTGTCACATTCCACTGTTGCAAGTTGATCGTAATACGAATAGGTGATTGCCTCCACCTTTTTCTCTCCAAATTTGTTCAGATCTTCCTGGCAAGTAACAACAACTTTCTTTTTGATCTTTTTTCAGTTCAACCAGTTACTGTACCCGACCGTCCCAGGTCCAAGCATTCTTGACCCCACGGAGCTCTTTTATGAGTTCCTTTGCCTTACCAAGTAGATGCTGCGTGTAGGGTGTCAGATGTTCCTGGATCCCCATTCGTGACCTTTCCAATTTTAGTCCATAAGCTCCCATCATCAGATTTTCAGTTCGTTGCCACCAATTGTGATTACTTTTACCATAATAACTTAAAGGGGAGGTCCCCTGCTAGGATTAGGTGTTTTCCGCCCCGAAGCTTGCACGTTAGCGTGTCCTGCCCATTCCAAATGGCCGCCATTGAATTTATGTAAAAACCGCCATGATAATTAATCATCACAGATAGAAATTTTATCAACGAATACATGAAAACCCCGAAGGGGGCTCTTAAACTCTAGGCGTCTCAGATGGCCCCCGCAAGGAGGGCATATTTGCTAAATGAACTTCTTAAAATGGCAAATTGTTGAAATAAGAACCTGGGGGTGATATTTTGGGAGCTCCCAAAAAGAATTTTTGACATTAATATTTACGTACAGACTTGTTTGTAAAGATGGTGGCGGTGCGGTGATTATATTCGCTTAGGTACGTTAAAATCAGGGGAGGAAAAGGAGCCCTACCATCTTTTGGATGTAAAAGCAACACTTTCTAATAAGACCCTAAATCATTTCCAAGATGTACCAAAATATTAAAGTGGGTATTGACTTGTCCTAAAGAATGCCGTTACTATAGCCTGTTATACTTGGCATAGAACGTAGTTTAAAATGACTCTATAATAGTTCATAGGGAAGACAACAGCTTTTCATCTCAACCTGATACAATAAAATCATAATACATAGGTGTGGACTGTATTAAGGACTACTCAGTGACGTAAGGTGTTTCCCCGTAAAAATAAAAAAATATGCTTAGGAAGAGTGATAAAAATGTCTATATGTAGAGAAAATTTAAAATATGGTGACATAAGTTTCTTTGAGCCCATCAAGTGCTATCTGTTTCTGACTTGTACCACAGGCTCCTTCTCTCTAATGCCTAGCTCAGCTCCTCCCAGCGCCAACTAGGTTGAGTGGTCTGCAATTATCCAGAAGTCGAGATAAAATTGCGGAAAGGGAATAGGCAAAAATGTTATCAATAGTTTTCGTTATGGTTTTAATTATGTCAGAAAGATGTACAGGGTGTTTTTCTTCTTGATTTATGTCACCCGACGAAGCGGGTATAACCGCCGCCAGCATTGAGTATAACGATCATGTCCGCAATACACAAGTGTCATCTAAATCTCTTTTTGGTGCTCTAAATACATTACTCGCATTCTTACCCCATCTATTTGCATTTTCGTACATTTAACAAACGTTGCCTCCTACCGGCGGCGATCTTGGACACTTAAATGTTTAAGCCCACTTCAGGTAGGTAGTAGAACTTTATTCGTTTATCCTGGATATAAAACTTCCTATTTATAATTGAAAATACAAGAGCAGTTTGTTATTTAAAACAATGGTGGCCATTTTGAAATAGGCAGTACACGCACAATGTGCCCACATTGTTTGGCGGAAACATACCTAATCCTAGTCCGGGGGACATCCATTCAAGGTGATTATTGGAAAATTAAAACCAGGTGGGTGCCCAAACAAACTCGAATTTTAAGGCCAGTACCGAAGAAACTGGCTCAGGACTTGCGTGTAATTAAGTTGTGCCTCACATTGTAGCGTGTGAACTTGGCAATAATTGGTCTGGGTTTTGTTTACCCAGTCTGTGCGTACGGGCAAGTCCGCGTCAATAACTTCCACATCAAGTTATTTGCAGCAAAGCCCTTGACGCTTCCGTCCAG
>JAMKCH010067832.1:0-73174 GCA_023653785.1 Ophioderma brevispina | reverse complement strand
ATAGAACCAAAGGGCATCTTTTACTAAAGGAAATGCGGTTCTTTATAGACGTTAGGACCCTTGTATTTTTTTTTTCAATCCTTTTTAAAATTATTTGTTGACAGAAAGAAGTTTTTTAGAGAAGAAAATAATTTTAAGAACCAAAAAAATTGTTTTTTTCAAAATACATTAGCATTTAGCACACACCGAAGAGGTTCCTAGGCCATTCTAGAAACCCCAGGGTGGACACGTTAATAAATAAGAATTTTAAAAACTTTTTCCCCCTTAAAGTGATCATATATTCCTTCACATGATGGCTCCATCACGGTTTGACAAGTTTAATCATAAAAGATTAACAGTATGCGTCTCGAACCAGAGATTTCGTTTGATTGGTTCATTACTATACAGGGGTGCCCAATAAAACTTTGCACAAAATGAAAGTGATATTTTTTCCACTTTTTATTTGATATCTGTGGATTTTATTTTATCATAAAGAATGGGTAATTGAGCATCTTGCCTAAAAAAACTATTCATTTTGTTGAGTGTTCTCAAGATATGGTCCCCTGAACAATGACCACACGCTTGTCCACGAGCCTCATTTTTCTTAGGCATGTCAATCCCCAATGCCCACAATGGAGGCAGATCGTGTCCTACCCCCTCCCCTTACGCCCTGACAGAAGACAGAAAACTGGGTATTAGCACAACGCAGAGACTTGTCCCATGTGTATTCATGATGAATGATAAGTACACATAAATTGTTTGGCAACCGGGCTTTTTTCAAATCTGAAATCATAGCATGATGCAGTTGTGCTAAATACCAATTTCGCGATACATGGCTTTCTTTAATCCAGGTGAGCTTTTTTAAAACACTTCTTGTTTGAAAACCGTTTTTCACGTTAGTAGCACCCCCGAAATGTAAACCGTATATCCCCATTTACACTCACCCACCAAATTTAATGGCTGCACGACATGTGATCTCGGAGAATAACAGCAGACAGACAGACCTACAATACCATAAGCTAACCATCCATACAGCCCTCCCTAAAACCACCGACCGACAGCGTACTAGGAGTGGAGTTGCGTCTAGGCTTTTGGATTTCCGTCTCCCTAAAACATTGGGGGTTTTTTTGTGGTGTCTGTACATTGTGGGCTATAACATTAATTAAGCCCCACAATGCAGTTCCTGTACTTACAAGGCAACCTCACAATTTAGTTCTCTAGGTTGGTGAGTATTACAGACAGACAAACAAACATTAAACAGGGCTTTTTTGGGGAGCAGCAAATATAGGAACAGAATCTTTCTATTCTTATACGGCGATATATTCCATAGTTAACCCCCTATACCTGTCTAAAAACAATGGCAAAAATGTCTTATGGGGTTATCCCCACAAGTACAAAAAAGCCCACAGTGTATACGCCATACTTACAAGTAATCCACATGTAGCTCTAGTAAACACAGACAGACGATAGACAGACATACAGACAGACCAGACCAGACAGAGATTAAGGAGATGCAAACTTAGCCTCTAAAACTTTATATAAACCTCGAGCCAACCAATCAAAATATACCTATATACCATCTATACAAAACTTTAGACTTTTAGATTGTCTCTGATTGGCACTAAATATTTTTAAATAATGTATGTTCTTTCGGATCTTTTTGATAGCTATAGTTCGAATTAGACTAAAATTTTGATTTTTTTACATGTTCATGCAATATTTTTCTTCTTGCGTATTGCGGCCACAGCTAACTGTTCTGTAGTTGGTGGAGCCAACCACTGTTGACCAATTGGGGTTTGAGAAGTAGACTAGAATCTATATCCAGCGGTGACGAAAGGTAGGCACTCAGTGAGTTGAGAATGGTCTGTGATGCAAAGCCACAGTTTGGCAGCCTGGAGATGGTTTGAAAGTCCCCATCGGGTTGCTATTCCTGCCTACACGACCGACGACCTGTGCGAATCCTGTTAAGGTGACTCCATTCCTTACGCGGAAGATTGCTACCAGTTGGGTGTGAGTTCTGTATAATGGGTTGTTGTGCTAGTGATTGGTCTGGTCTTGGAGGATCTAGCCAGACAGTGTTCCATGTCGGTAAGATATTGAATGAGAGCGACGAGTTTAGCAGTGCAGCGTGTCGACAGAAGGTTTGACGAGAGCGCAGTTCTCTGTCTGCCGAACGCATGGCGTGCGTTGATTCTTTGACAGTGTTATGCAGCAGTGTGATTTGTTGTCAACAGAAGGGCCTGGCTTGCTCACCAGTTTAGTGTGTGTGATCATGGTGATGGTTATTCCGAAAAATGAGAACTATTGCACCATTCTGGGTGCGGCGGGCATAATTTCAGCAGCGCTGTAGACCAGGAAGCCAGGGTGGTTAGTGCGTAGGGTGGAGTGCTGGCAACCCCAGTAAAGATTTCCAGCAAGGCGGCATGGGGTTATTCGTTCGAAGATACTTTGCACATACCGCACATATGACTCGAGATGCTGTCGATAGGTAAGCTGACGATCAAGCTTCAATCCCATTTTTTCCCTGATAGGTTGGTGTAGGATTGTATGGCAGAGGCGCTCCAATGAGGTTGATTTGAGCTGGCGATGAGCCTCTTGGGTGTTAAGATGAAAGGCACTAGCGGTGGTCTTAGCTTCAATAAGCTTGAGTCGCCAGGTTCTTGAGGTGGTATGTGAAAGTAGGGCATATCTGAGTACGTGTGTACGTTCTATTCGGTCCAGCTTCTTTTCGACTGAAGAAGAGCAAGATCGTGGCGTAGCCATATTGCTAGATGCGCTTTGACCGGCCCCCGGTAAATCGCTGATATACAAGAGAACAGCATGGGAGCCAGTTACTGATCCTTGTGGGATTCCGTTCCTTAGACGACGCATTCGGACACTGCTTGCCCATCACTGGTCTTATACTGTTCGCAAGAATGTTTTACATATGAATTTACAAGGTGACGATCCGGATTGGGTCTGCTTTCTGCTTAGGATACTCTCAAACGCTTCCTACGAAAGCCAGCGAAGACGGATTTGTTGTGCGCAGCGCCGAATATTTACTTGCTATGAGGTGTGGAAAAATGTTTTGTGATTTCTTGCTTAAATATCTTAGTGTCTTCGATGTTAAACCCAGGTTTATGGCGTTCCAATGTGGTATGGTAGATGGAAAAAAAAAAAATTTGAGTTTCACCCAGAAGGCCTATTGCCAGTTGGTCGTGGGAAAGCTTTTGTGTGCGTTTTTTAGTTTTGCACTTGACCGGCTGCAGAAACTTTTGCTCCGGTATGGCAGCCTGTCTATTGACTACTTTGTGGATCATGTTACCCTTGCAATTTCCTAAGGAGTGCAGTGTCTCCCATTGAAGATCTTCTCCGTATTGGTGGATCTGCTATGCCTATCGTAGTCTCCCATCACGAACCTAGCCGCCCGTTCTTTGCACCAGTTTTACATCATGTGTGTGGTCAGCGTGGATGAATTGGAATCCCAAAACAGTGGAAGAATATACACGAATGGGGTCTAACAGTATGGTATATGGCCTGTTGTTAAGATTTGCGGGCACGAAGCCTGAGATTTCTACGAATAAACACCAAAGACCCGTTGGCTTTGGCAGTAATTGTGTTCACCTGTTCATTCCACTTCAAGTTGTTGGTGATTTCCACCCGAGGTAAGTATGGCTGTTAGTCTGCTGAAGCACTGATCCACTAAGAGTGTAGTCAACCTCAATGTTTTTTTTTTCTTATGTGTGATGCGCAGGAGGAAACACTTATCTGTGTTAAGTGACATCTGCCAGGAATGCTGCCATTTATCCAAAACTTTCAGGTCATCCTGTAGTTTGGCTGAGTCTTCCTTACATGCAACATCCCTGTAAACCACGCAATCATCTGCGAAGAGGCGAATAGATGATGTTATCCCTCTGGGCAGGTCGTTCAGGTATATCAGGAAGAGTAGTGGTCCAACCACAGTGCCTTGTGGTACACCTGGTCTTACTTTAACCCACGATGAGTATTCACCACCTAATGCAACTCTCTGTCGTCTGTTGCTGAGAAATTTAGCTAACCATGAATGGATGTTTCCTGTGATGCCATACTGAGAAAGCTTTAAAAGCAACCGGTTGTGAGGTACTCTATCAAAAGCTTTTGAGAAGTCTGTAACAATGAGATCAGTTTGTTGCTTCTTTTCCAGAGATAAAGCTAGGTCATGAACTGTTTATATCAGCTGGGTTTCACACAAGTGAAATGCACGGAATCCATGCTGCAAATCGGTTAATATGTGAAATCTGTCAAGATGATCCATGATATGAGCGTGTAGTGTGTGTTCATAAATCTTGCCGCTAACTGAAGAAGCTGAGAAGCTTGAGTGTCAGGCCCTGGTGCCACACGGTGTCATATGCAGCAGTAAGGTCCACAAGATGACGCCTGCCTTACTTTTCAAAGCTTTCCTCAATATCATTTGTGGGTTTTACAATCTGATAGACAGTGCTCCGGCCACGGCGAAATCCTGCTTGTTCATCAGGCAGACGAGATTCGACGGCTGGCTCCAGCCGGGCCAGGATCAACCTCTCAAGGAGTTTGAAGGAAACTCACAGTAGTGATACTGGGCGGTATTGCAATGTTCCAAGACCGTTGGCGAATCAACTCTATAGAAAAGGGTTATTTATGATTTTTTTAATGTATGAGGATTCACACCATGTACCAGTAAATAACATGAGAAACAGGTAAGTCCAGCCCCCACTGCAAATGAGGTGTTTTTTTTTTTGTGACCCTCGCCTAAGTATACCCTAAAAACTGAGAGAAATAGCGAGATCTGGGTTGCAAATCATGGTTGCTATCAATATTAAGTATAAAATCTGTAGGATTATAAAAAAAAGTTGTCATTGGTATGTAATTTTGATCTGACATCCAATTTTAACCGTATTCTAACAGGGAACACCTGACTGAAAAAGTGCTGTAACCTCCAGGGTCCACGGTGCATGCTAGTCTTCACGGTCCAGTAGCTCGAAAATTTTGGGGATAACTACATTGTCAGGTCAGGTTTTCTTTGAGACCTGCTACTGGTATCCTGGTAACCAGTACTACCTGTCCCAGGCCGAGTCGTCGGCGGCTAAACCGACTCCCCCATCGGATTTGTAGGGAATCTGATGAGGAGGGTAGCTGGTTACCCTGGTAGAATGAAAAAGAAGATCTACCTACAAGGGCGTCAGCTCTGGAGAGCTAATGGCGGCCATCCAGCACATGCTGCCTTGCATGTTGGGCAAAGTTGCCCAAAGGCTAGGCCCACCGCCGATAACTGTGGATTGACGTCAGGAAGGGCATCCGGTCAATTATCTTTTGCTTCAATAAATCCTCACACAGCAGTATTGCTGGGTGTGAGGTGAATCCGGCCACCCTCGTTTACGGGGACAAAACCGGATTTAAAAACTTTGGTCTAACTAACTAACTAACTAACTAACTAACTAACTACCTTAATTTCATGATTGATAGGTCCTGAGATCTGATGATCTTCAAGCAGAATGTTAGCTTTAAGGTCTGAGATGTTCCATTGAGGAGAAAATGACGTTTTCATCTCGCCCATTTTGTACAGGAACAAATGGGGCCAGTATTTAGTGGTGTGAAACCATGAATACCGGGCGAGGTCGCATGGGCGATGGGGTTACCAAGGCCTATGCACGGCCCAAATTGAAGTCCCTAAATCGGTTTGTGGTTTGCGGTCAGTATTGCTGCAATCTATTGACTTACTTCAATGGCGGATCCAGGATTTGAAAAATGTCAAAATTACCTGGGGCTGAAAGGCTGTAACTGGTCCAAAATAGCTCAAAATGGGCTGATTTTGCAAGAATTTGCAGAATTAACCGGGAGGCGCGCACCCCTCCCCCCTCCGCCCCTCCCCTGGACCGCGCTGTACTTGATGATTTACTACATTGAATGGGCATTGGCTGCCACTGGCTGGACCTTCGCTCGTTTTATCACACACGGGGCCCTCAAATTTTCTCCATTCTGAGATTCTCGCGTCTTTGTTTTTGAATAACTAAAACGACATGATGTTTGGCTTCGTGAGCTGTGAATAGAATATGTCCCGGGGAACAGACTTGGTGTATTGAAATTCGCAGACCTAGTATAAACTATATAGGGCCTACACGCCCATATACAGACAATGGTCTACTTTTCATCGACTTTGTCTTATGGTTCACTGTAAGAACGTCATAATACGCGTTACTTGTATTTATAATAATATAAATACATTTAAAAAATAAATAAACTAATAATAACATTAGACTAGAGGTTCGTCTTTCAAACCCGTTTTATCTTCCCCTTATTCAAAGAACCCCAGCTACACCCAACAATGAAAAATTGAAGGCTGATACGAACTGTTTTTTTCCCCTACCGATCCATTAATGAACCCTTTAAGTTCTTTGAGGAAACATTTCAGGTTCTTTAGTTAGCGTAGAACACCAGTATGGCAAGTATATTGCACAATAGAACAGATGATAAACCTGGTTTTTTCGATCGAAAAACCTGGTTTTTTTTTCAAATCGTTTTTCGAAAAACCAGGTTTATCGACCGAGAAACCTGGGTTTTCAATGATAAACTTGGTTTTTCAAATCGATTGTCATAGTTTTTTTGATAAACCTGGTTTTTCAATTGAAAAACCAGGTTTTTCGAATTCGATTGTCACAGTTTTTTTTGAAAAACCAGGTTTATCGACCGAGAAACTTGGTTTTTCGTCGATGAACTTGGTTTTTCACTGATAAACCTGGTTTTTCAATCGAAAAACCAGGTTTTTCGAATTCGATTGTCACAGGTTTTTTTTGAAAAACCAGGTTAATCGACCGAGAAACTTGGTTTTTCGCCGATAAACTTGGTTTTTCACTGATAAACCTGGTTTTTCAATCGAAAAACCAGGTTTTTCGAATTCGATTGTCACAGTTTTTGAAAAACCAGGTTTTTCGACCGAGAAATCTGGTTTTTCAAAAAACTATGACAATCGAATTCGAAAAAACCTATTTTTAGTTTATCGGCGAAAAACCAGGTTTCATTCGGTCGATAAACCTGGTTTTTCGATTGAAAAAACCTGCTTTTTCGATCGAAAAATCAGGTTTATCGACGAAAAACCAGATTTATCTGTTCTATTGTGCAAAATACTTGCCATCAACCAGTATCAAGATCGTTATAAGAACCTTTTTGTCCAAGAACACTAATAATTATGATTGTTATTGGACCAAAAAGTTCTAAACTATTCTGTAAAGGTTCTGTAAAGTTGAAAATGGTTCTTTAAAGAACCAAGAAGGATTTTGTAGAATTTACATAACTTCTTTGTTCTTTATAGAACTATTTTAAAGGTTTCTGTATAGAAGACAACAAGTTCTAGATCGAGTGTTATAAAGTTATTTGAAAGCTGTCACAGTTATTTAGAGGATTCCAAGCCCCACCCCCCCCCCACAAAAAAGTTCAAACTGTCTTCTATAGGAACTTTCAATGGTTCTTCAAGGAACCATACAAGCGCATCAAAAATCCTCAAATTCGATTTTAAAACGATATCTTAAATATGGTATCAAGACGCCTTTTGGACAGTAACTACTACTTTTAGAAACCATTTTGAGTTCTTGGTTAAACCCAAATTAATTGATGGAAGTAATACCCAAAATATTAAAACATTGTTCTTTGAAAATGCCGCTAAATATCCAAAATAGTTTGTGAAAATTTGGCACATTTTGCTATACAGGACAATAAAAAGAAGGAAGTGACTATTCGCCAGGCTAGTCCGGCGAATTACTGTTGTGAAATCTATTTACCCGACAAACTTATGCGGGCGCTATTTATCTAGTAACTATCATAAAATCACAATAGTATTATCGGTTTTATTCCGTAAAGCTTATATGTAGGATTAAAATCAATTACCACCCACCTCCTCCCTCACCCTCGGCTATGTGTAGTGGATAATAGCATCGCTTTATAATCAGGTAATCACAGTTCGAATCCAACCATGGCCTTTTTCAAATAAATGTATCTTCAATATTATTTTCAGAGTAAAGAGAAATATTACAAGTCCATTAGTTTTTCCGGTAAATAGATTTCACACCGTAATTCGCCAGACTAGTCCGGCGCATACTTTTGCCAAAAAGAAAATCATTTAAATAAATGGAGAAAACTTCATAATCACCCATATCCCTAAATATATTCTGAGGAAATACATTGAATAAGGATAAAACATAGGGCAAGCCTCCCGGGGGGTGCGGGGGGCACTTGTATTCAAAGGTGGATATGAAGCGTGGAACAGAAACGCTAAAAAGGGTCCTTTTTTTTCCAACATGCGATGGACGCCGCGTACATTGATTGGGGTGTCAAACGAACAGCAAAATCTGGAAAAAAGGGTATGTTTTTTCGTACTCTGGAAATTGTGATGTACGTGAGGGCAAAATCTTAAAAAAATGTAATTTGGAAGTAAAGACACGAGGCAAAGCCAGATAATAAGGGTATATTATATTATCAACACAATGCACGCTTCCTGATTTACGTAGCAAAAAAATGGCCAAAAAGGACTTGTTTATGGTAGCAACAAACATACAAAAGCTTGGTAGGGTATTTATTTTTTAGTCCGTGGAAATACGTGTTTAGGGTGCATTTTGGAAGTCCATGTTCACGCATCATATCCACCTTTGAATACAACTGCCCCCCCCCCCGGGGGCAGCTATATGTGTGCACGTATATATAGGCCTATATATGTCAAATAGTTGCCTAATGCTTTATTCTGTCTATGTGACTATGATATTTCCCCGTCCCATATTTTTGTTGTTGTAAATTTGAGACTCATATACTATCATGAGAGTGTAAAAATGCTTTTCCCTTCTTGGTCGCACATCCCCGTACCAACATTTCTATGAAAGAACCCTACAGTGTTTTAACGCCTCTTAATTTTTTAGTGTTGACTGGGATGAATGAAACGACGAATTGATAAACTTGTAACAAGCAAAACAATAAAGGAAGCAATTAAGCGCAATTAGCAATCGCCTCATTGTAGAGGTGACACTAGTGATAATTGCGTAATTTCACATTTCAATGGATGGGCTAGACACGTTATTAAAGCTTATAACGGCGTGTGGTGGGGAGTATTTTAAGTGACTTCTCCCGATTTCAGAATAATATAGCACTAAACTGTTGAACACAAATCTAAAAAGAAAGACATTTAGGGGACAGTACTGGATCGTAATCTTATTATATGAGTCTATTATATTTGCGCATACATATATAAAAGTGGAGTCCAAGTCCATGCACCAAGTGGGCAATGCAATTTTACTCATATTTGTGTGGGACGGTTGCGATTCTGCCCGACTGCGCAAGAGTCTAAGAATCTAACCTTAAACGACCTCATTTTTTAGCCATTTTTAAAAGCAATTGTGTGTCAAATATCTTAGGGAAAATAACAAGATTACAAAAAGACTACTGGGGCCTAGTTGAATTATCAATTAAGGATTAACCACGGTTGGTATAGTCTTCACCACAGCCTGTGTGACTTTGTATTTCGAGGCTAAACACACTGAAAGTGACACATTTCAACTTAATTCACGCAAAATTCTCAGCGCGCGCAGCGGTATTCCATCCAATATTGTTCCACCTTACATCTCTTATTATTTTGATTAAAGTTGCGTAAACCTTAATATACCCCCACTTTATCTCAACAAAATTGAGAAATTTCATATTGTCTCAGTACCCCAGTAAAAATTAATGCCCCGAAATGTTTGATTTTGATGTTATGAATGAAAACGTTTCCAAACGTGGCCGACCACCGTGGGCCAATTACATTTTTGCTTCAAACGACTCGACCGATTTAACTCAAAATTTGTGATGAGATGTTTTTGGTGACATTTCCATATGTGAGGGAGAAAGCACCATATGAAAAATCGGGTCATGATCGGATCACCCACCTTAAAAAAGCAAAACAAACAAACAAAAAAGCAAACAAAAAGGAAATAAAAAAACCCACAAAACAAAACAAATAGTGCCAAGTATAGACCAGTATTTCACGTGACACACTAAACTTTAGAATCCCCAAAATTCACTCGCTTTGTAGACATTTCAAAACCAAAATGTGTCTTCAAACTGAAAAGTTTCGATACTTTTAGTCTGCCAATTTGTCCTGTTCTTTTTCATCACGTATGAAAAGAGTCCTTTCAATCTCATTGTCTCGTCTGAGATTGGAACAGTTTAAAAAAATGAAAAATAATCGTCGAGGTTATACTTGATATTCCTTTTTCCCTTTCTTTTTGCCAGCCGAGTGTGTATAATCATATACTCATGTTCCGTGATGTATAACCAAACGCCAAGTTTCGACTGACCTTTTTCTTTACCAATTTGGAAACGACCCGAAACCGATCCTCAACTCGTTTATTTGAGGACTGGGTCGCGTGTCATGACTTTTGTCTCTTTAGCAAGCAAAACGACTGGCTCTCCATTAATTTTGTTTGCAATTCAGCCCACTCTATGTTTGTCTTATCTATTGTGTTTCAAGTAACTCTATACACATCAAAGAAATCCCTCTCACTCTATGACTAGTA
This sequence comes from Ophioderma brevispina, assembly GCA_023653785.1. Classification (NCBI taxonomy): domain Eukaryota; kingdom Metazoa; phylum Echinodermata; class Ophiuroidea; order Amphilepidida; family Ophiodermatidae; genus Ophioderma; species Ophioderma brevispina. The sequence continues at coordinate 62,666 of JAMKCH010067832.1, read as the reverse complement.
CTCTCTTTCCCTTGGCACAGTTCAGTAGCTTTCATTCACCATGTATTTTGAAAATAACACACCCCTGGTTTTTTGGGTATGATATAGGATACCCAATCATACAATTCAGTTCATGTCAATGTATGTCCAAGTCATCCCTGAACTGTGTCCTTGTGGATGAGTGCACATTGGGTAACTCATAGGGCATATCCTCATATTGATATTTCCCGATCATCTTGTTTGCCGGCCATCGATTTTTTTGATGGTGCCCCGAAGGTTTTTGCTTTTTTTCATAATCGTCTTCTAAACAGTCTCCTGAGTACAGTGACACAATTGAATACCGAGAAATTGTTGTACGACGGTCAGAAGGCACGATTTGCACAAACCAAAAGACAACGCGTCATTGGCTCTTTTTTGATTCCCCACACAGGTCTGCATGTACCAATCATGATGTTTTTCGTTCGCCAATGTTTAAAGTTGGGGAATTCTGTTCAAACTAGGCAATCTATGAACTAACCGTGTTCTTCGCTTTCTCCAAACTGATACAGCTTCACGTGCACGACTTTTTTTACAGATAAGATGTCCCTTTATTAGTTGGATCACTTTAAAATGATGTGGGCGCCTGAATTTGTCAAGACCGCATTATTTAAAAACACGATTTTTTCACTTTATCCTTGTTTTTCAACCCCCAAAATATCATTATAATTATAATTATAATATTATTAATTTTTGTTAATCAGCTCATTAATATGTATATTTCTGCAATATTGTCAAATGAAACAAAAACAACGATTACGAGCCCCCAAAACGAAGTTGTTTCAAACGTTTTCTAGCCCCAACTGAGAGGTCAGCGCTGCACACCATTGTTTTTCCTGTGAAAAAGAAAATAAAGATGCAGCGTGACCTGCTGTGGCACTGGTAAACAGCGAAGACTTTCTAAAATTTGAAAACTGCCTACTAAATAATATAAATGTAAACCTTGATCAATTTAGCGTTCCTCAATTTATAATCTAGACTCCTGCCCAGTCCCCAACCCATGTTCTATACACGTATATTGTTATGTACAACCACAGTACATTAAATGCAATGGCATCATTTCCCGTGTGTGGCAATCGCCCCCCCCCCCTTCATCCCGATTTCTGGTCTAGAAGGCCGCCCCAGAGTATCGTTACGATCTTTGTTTATAGTCCCATGTTAATTTGTCCAATTCTCAAACTGTTGCTCATAATTGAATGATTTCTTCAGAATCCAATCTTAAAAAAATATATTTCTATTTGAACGCCTCATAATCTATTAAGTAGATGATTCATAATAAGTCACCACTAACCCAAGGTGAAATGACCCATGCATAATTGGAATTACGTATCAAGTGCGGTTTTGTTGGGGGCCTATAAAAGCCAGACGGGGTCGTTGTTTGTTCCTTTCCCCTTCTCCAAGTCTGTGTGCAATGAGACTCACGTTTTTTTTCAGAGTTTGGCTGTTATACATTTACCCCACCAAAACCCCCAAACCCAACCCCCTAAATTGGCTCATCATGTGCTCCGAAAAAATCGATTTTTGCGAGGCGAGCGAGCCAAAATTAGGGGGGTTTCTGCTATTTGTTGAAAAAAGGTAACATGTTCGGTACAAGAGGACACTTTTGCCAACCCCCCCCACCCCCCCCCCCCCCCTTTGGGATGGGCGAATTTGGGAGAAAATGAAAATCCTCCCCCCCCACAAATATCCTTGTTACACGGGGCCTGCCGCACATTGCCCGCTGTAATGAAGAACAATTTCTGATGCATAGGGGCCGGGTGGAGCAGATACCATGGCCTGCTTGCTCCCCTGATAGGAAACATATCGAGCATATCTGGGATGCCTTATGACGAGCCATTAATGACAGGGACAATCTTCCTCAAAGTCTACAGGAGTTAGCTCAAGCTCTGACCGATAAGTGGGACGCTCTGCCCATTGACATGAAACAACCTTGTGGACAGTATGCCGCGTCGCGACGTCTTGACCGCACTGATTAATCATGCCAGGGGTGGCCATACTCGATATTAGTGATTGATTGACATTTAAAACAGTACTATTGAACATTTAGATGCATACTCACCCAAAAATGCGTTATCTGTAAAACTGACTAATGTGAAAAAATTGTAACAAATGCCTGAAACGTGCTGTTCAAATACCCCCTTTTCCTTTTAGGCTAAGGACACAGTTCGTAAAGGGTTAATTGTGGACTAAGTTCATGGTGATATGTTCGGATCAGACTGATCAATTGTGGCGATATACCGCACCCAAGATAACATAAATAACTCACACTGTAAGAATCATTCCATTAAAGTGGTAAAATATTTTATTCCAACTTTACGGGCAACAGTGTATATGCTATCGTCTCTGTTCATAAAAAACCTTTGACCCGATTGTGAACAGCCTATCTCCACTCAAGGATCATTCTAAGTTTTTAGTAAGTTAGTATAGGCCTATAGGCCTATGTGTGTGTGTGTGTATGTGTATGTTTGTGTGTGTGTGTGTGTGTGTGTGCGTGGTGTTGCTTGAGGATTTGTTTTTAATTTATTTATTTTATTGTAAAAGGTGAGCCACCCCTGATCCACCCGATATTATTTGTTGATATGACGAAACATTATAGGAATTGAGAGACGCAGTGGCCATTTTAGATTTTTGAAAGAAACATGACTGATTATGACTTCAGCCCTAATGATTCGTTGCTTTTGTTGCAACTAAAATTTTAAAATAAAAACGCTGAGTTTAGTGGGAATGGAAGAGTATGAGGTGAACATAGGCTTTATAGGACGATTTTCAGGATGGGGGGCACTTTCAAAAAGAGTGATGGAGGTTGGAAGCCCGGTTCCGCAAGGCGCTGGGTGCCGAGGGAGAGGTAATTTGATGTTTTGATAATAATAATAATAAAATATTGGGGTGGGGGTGGGGTCAAGTTTTTCACCTGGGTATTCGAGTCCGCAACCAAAATTATTGTGGGTGCCCAGCCACAAGCCCCTCCCCCATCCTAAGCCTATGGGGAATCCGAAAAATGTTAAGTGAGAGGGGATGAATATTTTCATTCAAAAGGTGGAATATGAACTTTTGAATGGAGAAGTTTCGTAAAATCAAGGGAGATTAGAATGCGAAATGTTTGAACGGACGGTGAAAGGGGCATGCAAAATTGTTTGCCGAAAAAAAAGAAATGTTGAATTCCTCCATTCCCCGTGTGGCGTGCGGAAATGTTTTTGTTATACAAGTATACGTTTTGCGTTATTTAGCTTAATACTCTGAAAAAGATAGAGCGACTGAGAGCGTGTAATTATAGAAAATTGGCACATGTCATGTCTATTTCACAATGCCCAAAAATCAACTCCGATCAAAGTTCAACTGCAAAGTGAACGCGGGAAATTTGTTAGCGCACGATCATAATAATAAACACAGTATAAAATGGAGGCTGGGTCCCGCATGTACCGGAAACGTTATTTACATATAAAATGACGTCATTGTAATTGATCAGATCGCTAATAGTGACCGTTGATTGACCGCGGATTAGCCAATGAGATTGCAGTATGGCCTGTCAATCATTACCAATGGTCTGTTTTGTGTTTACGCAACTCTGCTGCTAAAATGAAAGCCTGCCACCTATTGATGAAAATGTCCATGGAGCTCTCGACTTCTAATTTCATTGAATAGCGTTGTTCTGTGTGTGCAGAAATATAGCAATAGCCTATCAGAGTTTTAGCTAGTTCAATACATAGGCAGTGTGCAGCGGTTCAACCGGGGAATCTAGCCATCCCACGTGTGTGTGTACGCGGTGAATACCAAGGATCGTTTCTATACTCGCTCGTAGTTAATTGTGCAGTATACAGTGCAGCAGGGACACAGGGCCGGTACTCTTTAGGTTTATACTTCGTGTAGCTGTAGGTTAAATACACAGAAAATATATATCACTAAAATGGACGGAAGTTCTCAGACCTCCTCACACGATGCTGAAATTCCCAACGATCCCGGGTGAGTAGATTTAGTACAATTCAATGCGATTTTCTGTGGTGAATTTGAGTGAGGAATATTGCCGTGCTGTGGCGATCAGCTGGCCCGATTGCTTGCGGTTGTACATTGAGTGTGTGTGGATGTGTGTAAGGCAGGTGCATGTGCGTACACAATAGAAATGATGTGTGTGTATATGTGTATATTATGCGTTCCACAGCATCACCACGGCCATTGCTATATACAGGTCAAATTTTACGAGATGTAATAATACTGATCTTGTTGTCTTTTTATCCCCTTTTACAGGAAAATGTTCATTGGTGGGTTGAGTTGGCAAACCACTACAGGTAAATACTCCCGATTTTTAATGTATTGACATGATTGTTTATGATCGAACCCCCTCCGAATTGTAGAGGGGTAGAATTCGGAAAGCTTGTTCGATTTCTGAGGGCTATCTCCCACACAGGTTTTATAGGGTCATGCACTATAATATGATTGTACCACGTACCATTCATAAACATATCTGTGAAAGCATGGAGAAAGCGCGCGGCTTTCAGAATATTAACACAGAGTTGTATAAGGGCAAAGGCTAGGCTTGAAGAGGGAACGTGTGTTTTGCTGGATTAGAGCTGTCAGTTAGATTTTTTATCTTTGTTTAGAAGTGTAGGTTTTGACTTTAAGCTAAACATGTAGACTGGAGTTGTCGATCATGCCAGAAAGGGCCACTTGGAAAAGGTCAATGTGTTGTTGTAATATATGTGGAGACAGCACAAACAAACATAAAATAATATCAGCTATATGGCAGAGGAATTGTGGGTGCATCCACGATACATAATGGCTGTAGTTACAATCCGTATAATGCCATCGTGGCTTGATCTGGAAAATATTATTTAAACCTAAAGGGTCTCTGGGCTTTTAAAAATGCTTTTAAAAAGTCACAAATAATTGGTATATTCATAATATTGTGTAAAAACCAACAACGAGTAGGCCCTTGTGATTCGTGTAAATATGTGTGTGTACCATTGGAGTGTAAACTGTAATGGCAAATATTCTTTAAACTGCCTATCTATTTGAAATCAACCAATATTTAAAACTCAAAATCTTTTGTGATAAAAGGTTATAATTATTAAAGTAAACTAAAGTACCAGAGTTAACGAAGTGTTACACCAATACTATTTATTTGAAATCAACCAATATTTAAAACTCAAAATCTTTTGTGATAAAAGGTAATAATTATTAAAGTAAACTAAAGTACCAGAGTTAACGAAGTGTTAGACCAATATTATTTAAAACAGCAGGTATTCTTTTAATGAAACCAAACTGATACCGATAGTGAGTGTATTGTTTTCTCTGAAGGCATGGGTGACTAATTGCACATGTATCTCCGTCCTGTACATGTATCATGTATTGTTTACTGGTGTGTGTGCATTGGACCAAGCAAGGTCATTTGGGGTCACTGGGCTAGCACAGTCCTAAAGACAGTCCCACAAGGATCGATAAACAAGAATGTGGTTACACCTAGAAATAATTATGGTTGGTGATGATTCTGGTATACCATAATGAGAACCAGCAACAAAAATGGGAATCCGAAAACGTATACATCATAATGCTACATGATTTATATTGCCGATACCTTGTTTTTTTAATTACAAATATTGTTTCTGTTGTTCAGAGCTTGCGCCGGCAGGCAATCAATTAAATTGAACTGCAATCGACTCTGGGGGAATTCAAAATTTGACAAAACCAAATTTGGCGATTCGCTAAAACAGAGTTGAAATTCATCAGAATGACAATTTAATTTGTTGGTGTAGGCCCTTAGGCCTAAAACTTTCATCTGGATTAAGTGTGAAACTGAAATTTTTGGAAATTAAGCTGTATCGCTTTGCTGTCATGCTCATTGGATTGATCATAAAATGTATTTTTTGCAAGCTTAATTGAGCAATTGATGTCTCTTTTTCTTGGGAAAACTATTTATTTCCATACTTATAATTTAAATTTTCACTCATATATTCTCAGTTGTCATCTCAAAATTTAGTTAATCTATTGTATCTCTCTCTCTCAATTCACTTGGAAAATTGGCAGGAACTTTTGCTCTTCAATGGAATAAATAAAGACAACTATTTAAAGCATAAAGAGTCCCTAGTTTTGCCTGCAGAATTTTTGTCAACTTAAGGAGACTTAAACCAGATCAACTCCAGCACTATAGATGGCTGCAGGTCATTTGGGAAGCCATCTCAAAACCATTGACCTAAGACTAGGCTTGTTTGGACTCATTTGAATGCATTTTTCATGTTGATTCCAAATAATGGCCATAAAAATGCATAATAATTGAAAATTTTGAAGAAAAAAAAATGAACATTTAAAAAAAAGAAAGGAACACTTTTTTATCTTTTAGAGACAAGTCGCCTGTAGGGCTTGCCAGGTTAAAATGCACCACATACAGCACAAAATAAACAACCCCCTAAAAACACTCAAGCATTCCTTTGTGAGTTTTCATTCTAAAGGATAACCTTAGACAGACTTGTGTTTGCTAAACCTTGAACAGTCTCAGTTGGTGTAGCCCTGACACAGGAGGCCCACTCAGCATGCCATGGTTATTTTACTGGTTGCCAGCCTTGCCAGGGTGCAAGTTGGTGTTAAAGTTAGATCAAAGCTAAAATAGCATGCCAGGCTCCATGATATTTGCTGTGAATATTGAATACCTCGGGTCACAACTGGAGCACAGCGATGCTTGCTGTGTGCTTGATACATGTGGTGACAGGCGGTAGGCTTGTGTGTGCCCCTGTGAAACTTGATTTCTTTAATTAATACATGTGCTATAGTTATAAAATTATGCCAAATTGTTACCGATCTAACTATAGATAGAGGATGTTTGACCCAATCCCATAATGCAACATGATTTGCAGATTTTGCCTTTGAAAGGTCATGTGACCCCTCTACAAAGCTTATTCCCAACACTGAAAATATTTGTAGATAACAATTTGTTAAAATCCTGAAAGGTCTTCTGGTTCTTGGAATTTGTAAGCATTCTTTATTGTTAAAGGTGGATGATCCAATTGAGAACCTCAGCCCCACACTTTATTGATGTTGGTGTCATAAAGAAAGTTGATATTTTTCTCTTCACTAAAGTTCACCCCAGTGAAATTTAAGGCCCAGAAAATGTTTCCTTTTGATGATATGAACAAAAATGTCAAATGTGGTCGGCCACTCACTGTCCAATGGGCCAATTAGGTACACATTTTACTTCTACTATTCTTATGGCTTGACTGATTTTACTCACAATTTGTAATCAGATGTCTTTGATGATATGCTTTCAAGTCCTAGGGAAAACAGAAGAAATTTAGACCTGGATTGGATCGCCCACCCTTTGAGTGCGCTGGTATTTGCATAGCTATACAGTTTAGATATTGGTTTATGGAATTGGTGTAACAACCCTTTGGTCCTGCATACTATAGAGTGAAAACCAGTTCTAGTTTGATATGGAGTGAGCATTTGATTTTAATCTTTCCACCTTTCTTTTTTGGGGGTTGATTCTACTGTAGTTTTTAAAAATGATGAAATTGTAACCTATGTTCTCTTTAAACTCTGGAGTTGTCACGAAAAGGAAAGGGCCAATAGAGCCTCGTGAACCAGGAAAAGAAGTGTCGGACTTCACATGTTTACACTGCACTCACACACACGCAGACTTAGGAGTAATACTAAAGAGTAATGGACACACAAAGGAAGTGATACTTTAGTTCCCACAGATCTCGGAATCGATCTTTGGACTTGACTCTATGTATCTCGGAATTGAAATTGATAGGGTTTTTGGAATTAGCTGTCTTTTAGGGCTAGACCTAGGCCTACAGACAGGCCTACAAGTGGTGCCATATAGGGCATGCTTACCAACATGGCCAACCAAGTAAGGTTGTCTTTTGTATACATGATACCACGGTTAAGATCATTTTTTGTCTGACCTTGCTCAATTCTCTCTATTATGTTCTTGTGTTATCACAAGGTTTTATATTATCAAGGGAGAACAATGTTCCTCCCATTTAGCTGCATTAAAAGATTTGTAGGTCTCTCTTTAATGGAAAGCCTTGATAGTTTCAAAACAGAAAAGAGCTGTTCCATATAATAGGGGTTACGATATCCTCTCTCTCGTTTGCTCGTCTTTGTATGTCAAGCGTGAGATGGTTCAATTTTTCCAGTTGATATCAGTGTAGGACCTATTATATTTCACAGTGGCTCATTTTTTTTTTTTTTTTTGTCAGCAATATCATCGAAATACCAAAATATCAGTTTCAGCGTCTTTCACGCTACTCGCTTCATGCTACGGTTTATATCACCTTAAATACTTTTCCCCTCGTATGAAACTCGATACGATCCATTAGGGATGAAAATCCGAAATATGTCAAATTTGAGTTACAGTATATAGTCATAGTTAGCGGATAAATAGCTATCCTTAGTTTACATTATGCCCCATCTTCTAGTCATGCACATTGCAAAGTTGAGTAAGAAACTGCTCTTCTAAATGTCAAAATATATGTTGTGTATCTATCTTTATCGGATATTACCCTAGAACTCCTTTTTTCACATTTCGCTTTATACAAAACCCAATGTCGTAGAAGGTTGTGTAGGATTTATGAATGGGGGCTGCCGGCTTGTTAAAATTTTCAGCCTTATATCTTGCTAATGGGGATGTATTCTTGAAGGAAGTTGCGGTTTGTGTTGTATCATCTTGAATGGGGAAGATGGGAGGAAAGGTGCTTGGGCAGAAAGTACAAACAATTTGAAGAGAGTGAAACTGTTATCTTCAATAGGGAACTTGTTCCTGGGTGATCATTAGGCCTCCCATTCACACCCCCAATGGTATTCTCATCAGTCGGCCTCTGTACATGTAGATGGGTATTTCTTCTAAGTTAATGATTTATCTGCGTGTAGATATAAGTACCAGTATTAAAAAAGTTGTCAAACTGTCAATTTTTAGAATTTCCATTTAATATTGATCATAAATCCTTTTTTCACAGATGGCCTTAGGGAGTATTTCAACAAATATGGCGAAGTCCGGGAATGTGTTATTATGAGGGACGCCGTCTCAAAACGATCAAGGTGAGTTAAAATAAAAAGAGTAAACAGGCAAACTCAATAATAGTAAACAAATAATGCTACGGACCTGTCTGGTAGAGACTTCTAAAAGTGTATTCAAATGTAAATGTAGAAATTTTTTACTTGTACAACTATAACTTTTTTGTTTTGTTTTTCGCATAAATTTGAAAAAAAAGTTGTGACATATGCCTCCTGGGCATTTAGTGAAAAAGATAGGCCAGTGCTGATAAGTGCCTTACTGGGCATTTTTCCCCTCAGAAGGCCAAAAAATATATAAAATCATAACCTCTTAACCTGCAACAAAACAAATGCCTATGAGTGTCGCCTCGGCAATGATCCCTCAGAACACTGTATTCGGTGTATAATTGCTAGCTAAAAATAGCTGAATGCCTATGAGTGGCTGCTGAGCTTTTACCCATTAGGAATATGAATGCCTATGAGTGCCTACTGGGTGCACCCAAGTGCTGATACTCAACTGGGGGCAGTTTTTTTGTCTTGTGCAGAAAATGTTGGGAAACTCTGGTCTAAGGGGTCAAATATTTGTTGGAAGAACAACCTACATACACTGGTAACGAGGACACCTCTTTGGTCAAGGTTGTTTGGGGGGGGGGCTCAACCTATTTTTGGCCTGTTGGGGGAAAGGGGGCCCTCCCCCCCTCTGGTAAACTGCATGGTGTTTGGCAACCTTAACCATAAAACTTACTCTGCAAGCACATTAGATACTGTCTATTAAGAGATTGGCTAATTTCTTTCGTTCTTCCATCAGTTATTTAATGCAGTTATGCATTTGTCTTTCTCATGGTTTCAGTCTTGTCGCTCCTGAATCAGGCTAGCGGAAGTGAAGCCATAGGCCACTCTTGAATGCTTTGGCTTGCAATTACACTTTTGCACGCATTTTTTTGTACTTTGGTCTGTTTTTTGTTATGTGGAAAAGGCTCGCTGCATTCTTTTTTAATGCTTTATGGTTTCTTATTTTCAGACATGAAATTAATGTATTCAATAGTATTGTTAAATCGGGTACTACACCAAGGAAAGGCTGATTAATTGTCATAGGTATTCTTGACAAATCCTTGTAGGTACAGATTGGTTTAAGAGTTTATTTATTCCGTGCGATGCCAATAGTTTCTGGTGTTACATTCATGGATGTGGTTAAGAGTTTTACGTCTGAGGCTGAGCCTTAAACTTCCTCATTCTCGTTACCCGCCCTCCTCCCTTCCTTCTCCGATTCCCTTCCCCCTCCCCCCTCCCCTCCCCTCACATCCCCCCCTCACAATCCCCTCCTCCCCATTCCCCTCCTTCCATTCCCCCCTCCCTTCCATTCCCCCCTCCGCTCCTTCCTTTGACGCTCCCCTAGAGACAGAATTACTGCTGTGGCCTGCCCCTACATGTAGGTTTTGGCAGAGCTCTGATGGTAACCCTTTTTCTATTCCTCTTGGTTCAATGAGGAATTCGTAGGGATCCCGTGACCCCTTTAGAGACCCAACTGCTGTACGTCTTTTGACGTGTGTTGATTGTGTTCAATTGGTGGACTAATGACGGTAGACTTGAAAAGTAGCATCTGTTTTCTCACCCCCACCTTTTCCCCCAGCAAAACAAAAAAAAAAAAAACAACCCAAACAAAACACCTTTCCTCACCAATCTTTACCTTTCCAGCAAATCCACCTATCCTAGCAAATCCCAACACCCCTCCTCCTTCCCCCCAACAAAATCCAACGCTCTTCCCAAAGCAAATGCTACCACCCTCCTTCCTAGCAAAACCCACCCTTCCTAGAAGAACCGACTCTATATTCTGCAGCAAACCCCCACCCTTCCTCTCCCTCCCAGTGAATACTTGTGCTGTAACGACTCATCAAAAAACTTTGCAAAGTTACAAGTACATAATTGCAAGTTGGGATATGGATATGAAGTGAGTTCTATTTAAGGACAAATTAGTTGTACACACATAAACCCTCTTCTGACAGCCTTTTTGTGTAAGCAGCCGATGCTTATGAGTTGATACCAGTGGATAGCTATGGTCCTCCTCTTTCCATTGATACAAAAATAAGTACAATTATTACCTAGTATGCGTCACAAAAATGACGTCATCAAGTCTGCGAGATGGCAAAATTGGCTTTTCCCAGAAAAAAAAAAGGTAGGAATTTCGGATTTCCATGCGGGTTTCAAGGCTCTAATGGTAGCAATTGACTAGTTTTGCAGAAACATAGTTTTAGAGGCATAGACTGTGCATAAAATTTTTCAAAAATGTACCATAACATCTCCTTGGTGGCAACCAAACCCCCTTACCCTTCAACTTTGACATCATACCCTAACCTTGGTGAAGGTATACCTTAAAACAATTTCGCTAAAAATAAAATGACAGAAAGGATGAGAGCGTGAGTGACCTAGAAGCTTTTTACGAAATCTTTTGGCATTGTAGCGCACGGGAGCAAGTTACACTAGGGGTAATTCCCCCTTCTTAGAATGACGAGGGTTGAATGGGGAAAATTAAACCTGAAATATAGATGGGACAGACACCTGGGTACAGGTCTAGCTAGGAAGAGAAAGTAAAGCAGGAAATAGAGCAAGTTATGACTTGAATGCTTTGGAATTGCGAGTTCCCTGTGGCATGGCGGCACAGGACTAAATGTACCTGTACATTTTAAATCAACAGAGTATATTATTGAAGTCAGGTTACAGGTGGACATCCGTTTTAAAAGGGGGGATACTGTAGGGCAGTTTGTCCTTTTATAGTGGTCAGACCAGAGGCGGTAAGCAGATGTATTTGGGGGAAGGACGCCGGGACTTCGAAAAAGTGGACCTTTTTGGGATAAAAGATGGACCTAACCCCCCCCTCATGGACTTTTTAACACGTATTACCCAACAGTGGACTTTCTTGTCAAAAAATCTCACATTTTAGACTTTAAAATAAAGAATGGGCAAAAGTGGACCTTTGTGCTGTTTGAGACATTGGGGGATGCAACTACACCCCCCCCCACTGGGCCTGGATCAGACATGCAGTCTCACTCTCACCCCAGAGTGTATTGAGTCAATCCCACAATGCACCATTTGGGAAATTTCACCTCATAGGGTCATGTGATTCCACAAAAATCCTGTTCTTAACACATAAAACCTGACTTTTACGCTCATTTTAGCCTACAAAAGCGGTTAGTTCTTACTTAGGAATTTTTTGGGCATGATCATGAAATATTCTTGTGCTTCTTGAACTTTTGGAACACTTTTATCCTAAAGTACTGACATTTGTATATACGTACAGTCATAGGCACATTGAATGCATTATGGGATTACTTCAAAACACCCTCTGCTCCACTCTTATAAGAGTGAAATACTCTTGATTCTTGACTCTTTAGTTCACTCTTTGAAAAATATTCTTTGAGCAAGATTCTTCACTTTTCTGTTCTCTGTGACTTTGGTACGGATTTCACTCTTCATAATTTAGAATTTCACTCTGAGAATTTTACGCCAAGAGTGAATTAATTTTGGAAAAAGTAGCTAATTGATCTCATTGCTAGAATACAAAATAGGACTAGGACCTAAAGGGAAATAACATAAAGCAACTTGTTGGTTGAAACTATTTTAGAGGTTTGACAGGGACAGTTACAACAGACTTTAATACACTATCAGTGATCTCCCCCAAAATACGTGTTGTTCCTATAAACGCCCCTGCTCTAATAAACCCCCCCCTACGATTTTTTGATAAAACAATTCCATAAAATGAGTTAAGCTTGTACCCAATCACATAATTTAATGACCGGGACTGTCGTAATTAATCTGTATCATAATCGATGTTGTGCACATGTGTAAATAGTTTATAGTATGGAACTTTGACCTAGGAAGGTGCGAAATAGCGTCCCCCTGCTTGTTCGTGTTATGCTTGATAATTGATCGCGAAATAGCGTGTGTAGGTGTATTTCGACTTTCCTTTTTGACTGTAATAACGCCTCCCTTTTGAAAAATGCACCGCCCCCGGGGCGTTTATTAGGAACAATACGGTAGTCAAATAATTGCAATTGCAGGAATTGCTTTTAAAGTTGCTGGATAAGCATTTAAATTTGCCAATAAGCTCCTTTTTTCCAACTGAAAAATTGACAGAAAAGGAATAATCGGCAGAGTTCAAGAGACAATCTCCTTCAATTACATTGCTCTATTAAGTGTCCATACGGAGAGTAAGGCTAAAATGTCTGAGTTTGTCCTTTTTAGGGTGCTTCTGGTCCTACCATATGCAGGATATGTTATGATACTTGTTACAAACATAAAAAAAATAAAAAAAATATCTGATTTTTGATGATTGTTGATTTCCTGATTAGAAATCACTGATAGTGCCTTTAAAGAGGATGGAAGGTAAATATTGAATGACTTTGAGAGAGTTTGAACAGATATCATATAGAGTTCAATCGGCTCCATATACAAATGGACTTTTGTAGTAAATGGAATGGAAATATTTTTAACCCTTTTGAAAGTTGCTTGTTTTTAGGAGGTTGGAGGTTGGGACGTAAACACACTGAAACAGTTACATGTACACTGATCAGAGAGAAAAAATGCAATAGAGAACTGTATCTCGGGTCAAGATTTGTTTATATATCTTGGTTTAACAGTTGGATAAAGAACTACAACATACATGTTACACGCAGTCCCACACTTATTTAAATATAAGTCCCTAAAGAAGAATTTGAACTTAAAGACTTTTAAAGTTGGAAATGAGGCAAGCTGGGAAGAAATACTCTCGCCTGCTTGTGAAGAGAGGGCCTGCTAGTATACAATTGAGAGATTTGAATGGTTTTTGGGGTGGCACTGGGACAGACCAGTTTTCACGCACAACAAGAATTGTCAACAGAATTATTATCGAGCTAGGCTTGAATACGTTTTTGAGGTTGAACTGTTTCTGCGGAAATGGCTTCAGCGCTTGTGCCAGGAAACCAATCAGACTGTTTGTTTATGTAAGGCTGGTCATGCACGCCAAACGAAGGAGAAAGAAAAAGAGAAAATAATTGTCAGTTGTGACCTTGTTGCAGGGTAGCATTAAATCACAAAGGATAAGAAATTGGAAAGGTCGCAAGCGTTGTTAAATGCATGGTTATTGTATTGAAAAGTGGGCTTCAGACATGGCCTTTATGTAAGTACATGTTTAGGCCATCTACATGCTGTTTATTTTTGTATAGTTGTATTTTCCGCAAATTTTGCAAATCGCCATGGGAATGCAACTAGATGGAAATATATTAGTAATAATATCACAAAGTTCAAAATACCATGAACGAGTCAAAGATTTCCTCATCAATTATAAAAAACTTTGAAGTTTTTACAAAAAAGACCAAAATTATGAAAATTTCTGTAGTCTACAAAAAAATAAAAAAATAAATGGTGCGGGCCTATTGGCATAGTACAGTAATATTGGTACTAGTTAATGTACTAGCTGTGCAGTCTGGCATTTCTGCATGTTGCATGTGTACATTTTTCAAAGGCAATGTTGGTTTGTATATAGTTTTTTCTACAAATTCTTTAATCAGATAGTCTATTCCAACACCTGTTTTGCAATAAGGCCTAAAAACAAAGCTGTATCGGTATGACCCGGTCTCGCTAATTCTGCAAACAATTTATATACCTGTAGCAGATGGATTGATGAATACGCAAAATTAACTCTAACCTCCCATAGCCATGCAAGTACATGTTTATAGGCCTATCTACAATGCTGGTTTTATTTTCGTGGTGGTTTATTTTCGCAAATGTTGGAAATCACCATGGGAATGCTTATTAATATATTATCCACAAAGTTCAAAGCGTAGAAAAATCCAATCGTATGATATATCATCATAAGAACACGCGTGTGGGGCCCCAATCGCTGGCCAGTGACACGCTCGTGCTGCCCTCCCTGGTCGTGGGCCTGGGGCCCCGGCCCGCTTGTTCGATTCCCCCCCAATGTGAATCATCTTTAGCTTATAGTTTTATCCCTTTACCCGCTTCCCTTCCTCCCAGGAAAAGTCTAACACAAAGGGCATGGGTTATTAAGCTTTCGTTCAATTAATTTTCTTGCCTGTTTCCACCATACTAACTGTTTTATTTTTTAGGCCAAAGACCTCAAATAAAAATGACAAAAGTTTTGTCAAATACAAAACGGTCTGTGAGCACTATAGATTCTGACTGAATTAAGAGGCTCAAAAATGATACAGTGAAGCATAACAATCTAAAGTTCAGGTGTATTTTTCCTTGCCGCTAAAAATACTGAGGAGGGAAGAGAGGCTGGACTGGGGGTACACGAATATTTGTATCATGCAGGTATGTTGAAACCCCCCTCCCTCAAACCTTAACATTGTTCCGCCCTTCAACAAATCTTTGGTCAAGATCAGTGGTTAGATTCCCTTCCCTCGCTGAAAAAAAATAGAAAAATCACTGCTATGTTGCAAATTGAAAAAAATTGCACACGACGACTTATTTGGTAAGTTTTAGTGATTCTTTAATTTGTTTCAGCAAGGGTGTAATATTTGTGGTCACTAATATGTTTCGTTGCATCTGGTTGCACTCTGGGTACCCATCATCACATGTATGTCCCAGTATACCTTTATTGCAGCCAAATGCATATTGTCCCTTTCATTCTCATGCTGGCACCAAGTGACATGGGGAGAAAATGTCCTCAGATTGAGCCCCCACCCCATCAGGCAAGTACCAAAGAATGATGTTTGGTTTCAGAACTTCCCTTTGCCCAACAACCCCCCCCCCTCGAATTCCCCCTTATTGGAAATAAGTCACTCACCATTCAATTTTCTGTGAGATCACTCATCTTACCGTACAGACTTGACCACTCTGCTTTGTTTTAGCGGAAGAAGTTTGTTCTGGTCATTCCCTCAAATTGTCCAGAAAATATTGCACCCATATGTGTCCATGCTAGCCAGCATTTCAGCTTAAGTTTTTAGAGCTATTTTAATTAAACACAAAAAAAAAAAAACAACAAACAACACATTTAAATCTTTAGGGACCCTGAATTAAGAATACTAATTACTAAGTGAGTTCTTGAACTTATAAGGCCCTAATCTCACCACACAGACTTACCATTAAAGGTGCAACGGAGATTTTGAGCACCCAAATTTGTCATTAATAGTAATTTCATATGTTATTCACTCAAAAGAATTTTCTTACCTTGTATTAGGCTACGAAATGTCTTAAAAGTGAGAAAAATGTGATTTTTGATTGCTTATCTTTCAATCTAAAACATATTCCCGTCCTATACAAACTTAGAAAATTGTCACATTGTACAGAAAAATTTCTCAGCTAATCCTTTCAGATGGGGATTTTTTGATGGAAGCTTTACATCAGGGGAAAAATCAGTACTTTCGAGTTTTAGGGACACCTGATATGTGTATCGCTCATTGCACCTTTAATTGAAATGAAAGTTTGCAGCAGGGTTGGGACTGGAACTTTGAGTGGACTGGAAAGTATAAAGACAATGTGCTTTTTGAGAGAAAAAAGAAACCCCTGATGTAACATTATTGTATATCGCAGCCATTTTTTTGGCTCGAGCATGTGCCCTAAACAGCTTAATTTCCCAAGCAAGCCCATGGCCTGTCACACCTGATGGAATAGTACTGAGGTGCACAAAGTTGATAGACCAGTTTGTAAAACACATATTTAAAATCAAAACTTATTTTGTGTAAGTTTAGTGATTTTTAATTTTTTCAGTCAAGGTACTATTTGTGGTCTACTCTATGTTTCGTTGCACGCAACATCTGGTTGCACTCTGTACCCATATAACTGTATGCCCAGTAACCTTTAATTGGCACAGCCAAATCATATTTTCCCTTGTCATTCTCATTCTGGCACACAGTGACATGGGGAAAAATGTCCTCAAGTTGAGCCCCCACCCCATCATCAAGTACCAAAGATGATGTTTGTTTCAGAAATTCCCTTTGCCCAACAACCCCCCCCTTTCGAATTCGCCCCTTATTGAAGAAGTTCAACTCAACCATTCAATTTTCGGTGAGATAACTCAATCTTTACAGTACATACTTGGACCACCTCTGCTTTTTTAGCGGAAGGAAGTTTTTTCGTTTCTGTCATTACCCCTCAAATTGTCCCAGAAAATAATTGCACCCATATGTTCCACGTGCAGAGCACAAAGCATTTCGCTAAGTTTAGAGGCTATTTTAATTAAAAAAAAAAAAAAAACCAACAACATCATTTTAATCTTATGTGACCTGAAGTAAGAATACTAATTACTAGGTGAGTTCTTGAACTTACAAGGCCTACATCTCAACCACACAGACATGTACCATTAAGGTGCCAACGGGAGATGTTGCGGCACCCCAAATATTGTCATTATAGTGATTTCATATAGGTTTAGTACACTCAAAAAGATTTCTTTACCTTGTTAGGCTACAGAAATGTCTAAAAGTGAGAAAAATGTGAGTTTGGAAATTGCCTATATTTCAATGTATTAAAAAAAAAAAAAAAAAATACAAAATTAAGAAATTTCAACACCATTTTTGTACAAAGTAAAATTTTCCTTTTCGCTTAATTTTTAATAAATCCTTCAGATGTGATTTTTTGTGATGGAAAGCTTTACATCGGGGGCAAAAATCCGGACTTCGAGTGTTTTAAGGGGAAAACACCTGATATGTGAAATCTCTCATTGCACCTTATTGAAATGGTTTGCAAGCAGGGTTGGACTGGAAAGTTGAGTTGGACCGGGAATTTAAAACAATTGGCTTTTGATGAAAAAAAAACCCACCTGGATGTAACATTTATGTATATCCAGCCCATTTTTTGGCTCGAGCAGTGGTGCCTAAACAGCTTATTTCCCAACAAGCCCATGGGCCTGTCAAAAACCCTGAATGGACTAGTATTTCTGAGTTGCAAAAGTTGATAGACCAGTTTGTAAAACACAGTTTACAAAATCAAAACACTTTTGAAATTTGAAATGAATCACTATTCTGTCATTTCTTCATAAATAGGCCTACAATGATACCAGATAACCAAGTTTAATTGAACCCCAAAAAGTGTGTCTTGTAGAAGATATGGGAGTGTATAACCCTATTGGTTTAAAAATGTAAGAATTTTTTTACACATGTAATACTTCCCCATCTATAGTTCTTCATTCCATCTATTTCTAAGTATTTCTACAACAGTGACATGCCAGGTGTCCCTCCAATAAAAAAATCCTTTCAAACGTAGTCATTGGTTCCTGTGTTACCCTGATAGTCCGTGACGTCCCTGAAATTTGATGGTAGAAATGACATGTGTGCTACCAATAACAATATCAATCATATTAAAGCCATCAAGAGTGCCTTGCCCCATGTTTCAGTAAATTTACTCTAGTAATCGGCTCTACTATGGGCTAGACAATACCCATAATCCACCTGTTTTGGTCCTGTTTTTTTTCACCGCATCAGCGGCCTAGGCTATACCACACACCGGTGAATCATATGTTTCAGCACAGACCACAGGTGTGGTATTCGAGACCGGTATTTTTTCTCATGACAGTAAAGTTCATCCGACTGTCATTTTTTCGGGGTTTGATGGGAGCTCTCGAGTCCACTACGAGACGCAAGGAGTAATGCAAAGAGACAAAGAAGTCGCAAATCAATACATGATGAGGATAATGATAAAGGAACTACCCAGGTGCTTCATGTCTCAAGCAATGTGCAGGAATTTGGGTGCTCTGAGTATTTGGCAATTCAGTTACACCCCCATATGGGAGTGCAATACTCTTGAATTTTATGATCATACTATCATGGCAATTCAGTTAACACCCCTATATGGGACGTGGAAATCTCTTTGAATTATACGGATCCCTACATGTAGGTGATGCATGTCTCAAGGATGTGCAGGAATTTGGTTAGCTCTGAGTGTGTGGCGAGTCAGTTTACACCCCAATTATAGAGTGAAATACTCTTGAATTATTAGGGCCATCAGATTTGGCAATTCAGTTTCGCTTTTGCAATATGGGGAGTGAAAAACTCTGGATTATATGATCATCACTATATGGCACTTAGTGTACATCCGCAATATGGGAAGTGAAATACTCTGAATTATATGATAATCACTATATGGCCAATAAGTTAACCACCCTAATGGGAGTTGAAATTACTCTTGAATTATGATCATCACTCTGTGGCAATTCAGTTAACACCCCAAAAGGGTGTGAAAAATACTCTTAAATTTACAATCCAACGCTTAGAATAATGGTAACACTTCAATATGGAAATACAAAATAATCCCAAACGCACAGCAATAAAGTTAACAACCAAATAGGAGTGAAATACTTTAACAATTTTCACTCCCCCCCCCCCCCATATCAGGAGTGAAATGCTCTGATGGAAACTTTGCATTCACACTTTAAAAATATTCTTGAGAGTGAGGTCACTCTTCAATTTTCTGCTTCAGCAAACCACAAAGTACAGATTTTACTCTCAGATTGTTCATTTTTACAAGAGTGATTATACTGTTGAGAAAAAAACTTGTGAGTGAATAACTGTACTCTTGATTGTACAATATCACTCTGAGAGGAGGGTGTGTGTTAATTATAAAACTTGTGAAATGGAATACAAAATGTTGCCACGTGTCAGTAGTATACACAAGATAACAAGCTGAAACAGGTTTTATAAATTTGTTGTAAATTGTAATCAAAAATTTTTGCCCTAATTTTCTTGAAGGAAGATTTGTCAATGAGTGAACTGAAATGAGCATGTTTACCACATCCACGTAACTTTTACTTAGGTGAACATTTTGTAACCCAACTCACGGTTTCTCTTCAGAGAATGACATATTGTCAGGGTAATTTGCTTTAATATTTGTGCGTTGAAACCTGCCAGAGCTGAATAGTTTCCACCAAATTCATGAATGAAATCAAAATTAACATGTTTTTCACACAAATAACAATGTGTCTTGCATTGTCCTACAGTACATTAGTCTCAGCTTGAACCGTTCAGTCTACACATGCATAATAGGCCTATTTAAATCGGTACGTCAGTGGCATTCTTTTTTTTTTTAATTGTGAAAAGAGGGGCAAGTTGTCTCCGGCTAAGTTTGAGCTTAAGAGGAGCCAGTTTTACGGGTATCAACAACATCTCTCGGCTGTCATGTCTCCCTCTTAGCATTTCTCTTGCGCGATGTCACGCAAGCGAGTACTCTCATGCAAACATGCAGACCACATGTCCTAAAATCACACGCCGAATTAAACGAGTGAGATCCCACACTTTGGAGGACTCAAACCGCTTGGATTTCTCACGCCATAAAGTCATTTTGTTTTCTGTCTTCATTGTGGATTGCAGTGGTTGCACTTCTTTGGTTCGTCCGAGTTGTTGAGAAAAAAAAGTGGGTTTTGTGCAGAAAAATTTGGCAAGAAATTGGTGATTGCAACATACTAACATAAGTACCTTCATTTTAAATAAAGTATTTGCAGCACAAAAAAAAATGAAGCTGTTTATTGAATGCCTAAATCTAAATAAATTTGTTGCATACCATTTCCAAGGCAGATGAGTTAATTTCCAATTACTTTGATCAAAATTTGGAAGACTGAAAAGATGTTGCTCTGAAGAAAAGTTAAAAAGAAATGGACAGAAAACAGAGAGAGTACAGAGAGATTAATGTCAGGACGATCAAAATCAACTTTTTCTTCCTTGATCTCGGACGCCGGACGGTCAGTGCCAGGTCAGCATGATACCCGTACCTGTTAGGTAATGGTGACAAAATATGTTCCCGAAGCTGTTCCCAAGCCATTCACAAAGAGACAATTACGCGCATGACATATTGAATACAGGCATCTGTAACAGTATATTCTCAACCAGCCGGAGCTTAACACGAGCAAATAATACCACCATATCTCGTCAGGCATTGTTGCCACCTCAAAACCCATTGTCTGTCTCGTACTTGTTTGCCTCCGTTGTTCCGTAAGGAAAACTGGCGTGCGAAAAGTAACCAACCCCTCGATATGTCGTCAATTTGATATTTAGAGTGGGCCATTGTGGGGAGACAATGGGCACCTTGTTTGATGCTAGACTGGAACCCAAGGTTGAGTTACACCTCGGGTCACTGATGCTGGGGAATTTGGATGTGTAATTGAATTGAGAGGAAATTCTCAAGGGGGGGGGGGTGGTCTACGACAAAAACAGGTTGGCTGTATAGAAATGTGTTCAATTCTAGATGCTGAACCGGTACTTTTCATGAGTGCCGGGCTATGGAAATTTGCTGTAGTTCCTATGCTGACCATTTTCGTCATGATCTAGATGATGCTTGCAGTGGTGGGAGGGCAGGGGTGGCAGACTGCCCCCTTCCCTGGACAACTGAAATGGGGACAGAGAAGCAAAAAATGGGGACAAGAAGAAGGGGAGAAAAGAAGGGGAAGGAGAGGGGGGAAAGAGAAGGAAGGGGAAAGGAAAAGAGGAAAGGAGACTGGAAAAGGGGAAGGAGGGAGAGAAAGAAGGGAAAAGGGGATGAGAAAGGATAATGAGTTTATGTGGGTGTCCAGGCGGATGGTGAACCCCCCCCTTCAGAATTTTG
Organism: Ophioderma brevispina; assembly: GCA_023653785.1. Classification (NCBI taxonomy): domain Eukaryota; kingdom Metazoa; phylum Echinodermata; class Ophiuroidea; order Amphilepidida; family Ophiodermatidae; genus Ophioderma; species Ophioderma brevispina. The sequence goes on along the minus strand of JAMKCH010067832.1, from coordinate 41,144 downwards.
AACAGACTAAAAAATTATGGCTCTACCTGGCGAGCATAGCGAGCTGAAAAAAATTGGTACAGCAATCGGAAAAATGTGTCGTAATTTAAGTGCACCATTACTGTTTAGTGTTATTTTGACAAAGTTCAATAGTACAGCTTAGCCTAACCTATTGTACCCTTTAGCCATGAATCAAGTAAGCTTGCCTAGGTTTTGAATTTCCATTGTAGTGTGTGTGATAACATAGGATTTGTACTTGCCCCTTAAAAAGAGTCATTGCACAATGCATTTTCCAATTTTGCAAAAGGGAGAGATGGAGAAGCAATACAATACATTTGCCAGTTTCACTCAAAAAAAAAATACAGAAAAACAAACCACCACCACCACCAAAAAAAAAATCAAGTCGGTAATGGACTAATAACATGCGAGCGAGATGCTCGCTCCAAAAGCCCAACTCCGAAGGGGATTTTTCTGACAATTTCTCTCAAATACCATGCGTGTGAGTCACAGGCTACCGAATTAAAGGGAAGAATACTATCTCACAGCTTGGGCTGCAATATGATCAGTTTGTTAAGAATTCAGCCTCATCCCTCAGGACACGTTTGTATTGCTCTTATACATATGAATAAGTCGCATGTATTCTGGTTACCGTGAATCATAACCACCTCCCATTCGGAATAGCAATGGGACATGCTGAGCATTTTGGGTGTCTCAACATGTTCGTATTTTTGTTGGATAAGTGTTGCATGAACATTTGCTCCAAAACAGGTTGAAATTTCTGGAAAGTAGAGGGAGCTTGATCAGAATTTTCTTGCCTTTTAGGGAAGTCAAATATTGCCCTTGTTGCCCTTGTCTTTCGTGGACAGCTCTTGCATAAGTTCAGAGTTATGTTCCGAGATGCTTGTACTGTAAAACTGTGCTTCAAAGAAATTTTGAAAGTGGATAAGAACTGATATTTTTAATCTTTCATTTTCAGCTTTGAGAATTTGGGTGAAATGAAGCTTGCTGAAAAAAAAAGAAAAGACAAAAAATGCTTACCAAATTTAGCTTGTTTTTCAGTATTTTTCTATTTTCATAGGCCTACATAATTTCCAAGTGAAATGATTTTAAAAGTGCAATGAGAGATTTTGAGGTACCCAAATATTGTATCATAATAGTAATTTCATATAGATTAGACACTCAATAGATTCCTTACCTTGTATTTGGCTACAGAAATGAGAAAAAAGGTGATTTTGATTTCGATGTAAAACATATATGCTGAATTTCGTATAATTTGCTCCTATACGAAATTAGAAATTTCAAAATTTTTCTACCAAAGAAACATTTCTCTGCGTAATCCTTTCAGATGGGGATATTTTTGATGGAAAGCTTTACATCGGGGCAAAAATCAGTACTTTGGAATTTTTAAGCACACCTGATATGTGAAATCTCTCGTTGTACCTTTAAGTTATGGGAAATTGGGCAAGTTTTTTTTCATGGAATTTTTAATGTAACTTTATATATTTTTGTGTTTCTGTGTCCATGTGCAAATTTGCAAAAATAAAAGCCCAGTAAAAATAACATCATAATACACACTATTCAAATTTGGCCTCTCCTAGGCTAGATTTTAAAGCAAAATCCCCCAGACTGACAAATTAGATAAAAATGCCATGAAGTATTATCCACAAGAATGCGTCCTACTTTTAGAGAATTTCACGGTTGTATTTTAAAGAAACAGAGCAAAATTTTGTCAAGAACGATGTAATGCCAATAAGCAGGTGAACCCTTGAAGACGGTGCCAAGGAAATTGCATTTTGAGAGCCCCAGGTGAAAGGAATTTATCAAGACATTTAGAGAAAATCTTCAGATGTTGGACTGAACAGGCTTGCTATTGGTGCTATCAGATGTATAAAGATGAACCATTTTTGGAGTTTCAAGCTCAATTTTGTTTATAGTCTCTTAATTAATGGCCCTAATTGTACCAGGCTTTGAGAATTTAAAACTAGAATGTTTTGTGATCAATTAAGTTGAATTTGAGGTTTTTCTTCTTCTCACATGGTTGTGGTGTTGTCATTGATGAGAAAGCTCACTTAGCCTGGACTCTAAAAGGACTATACTCCAAGGGGACCAAAGTGGCCTAAAATTCTGTAAATCTCGCCCCAAAATGGCATGCTATTCCCCCGGATCCAACTTTGTAATTTTTTCAACAGGAATTTCACAGGACTCTGGCAAGAGCAAGACTGTAATAAAAGTTTTGTTTGAATGAGTATAGCATACTAACTACCCATAAGAATTTGTAATCATAGTTATAGTAATCATAATATTCTTTGCTTAGGTCAAGAAAGTTGTCTCAGAGTAAAATTAAGTGAAATGTTTTAGTTGCAAAAAAAAAATGCATTTTGGGGATTTTTTTTGAGGGAATACAAAGCAGCCAATAGTTATTACAAATTGCCTGCATTGTGTTCCCCACAAAAAATCCCAAATATTAAAAAAAATATTAAAAACTATGCACGCAAACATCTGAGACGACCTTTTTTGACCTCATTACGCAGCTAAGCAAAATTAACATCATTTGTTGTTGTTTGTTTTTGTTTTCTACAGGGGGTTTGGGTTCGTCACGTTTGGTGATCCACACTGTGTAGAAAAAGTACTAGCTAACTCACACCATGATGTAGATGGCAAGAAGGTTCGTAGAAAAAATAATCTTTTCCTTCCCCCCCCCCCCCGCTTCATTTTTTGAAGCCACTTCAATTTTATTTTTTAACATAACTTTAGCAAAAGGATGTTTCTGAAGTTTAGATGCTTCCTACTGGTTTGCTAATGTACAAGAAGCATGTTTAAACAGGTTTTGGGATCATTAATATAGGATCTACCTGACAGTAGTAGAAAATAAAGTAGGCCTCTTTTTCCAGGAAGAGTAAGTGCTGCAATTGTTGCTGAAATATGGTAAAAATGGATTTCAAAAACCTGGATGCTAAACTTGTTTCTTTTTTTACTTGGCCTTATTTTTTTTGCCAGTTTGCACCCCTTCCCCATAATCTTTTGTGGTGAATTTTGGCAAAAGTATTTTTTACAGCTCAAAGTATTCTTAGTCGCTTAAAAAAAATAATCTGGGGGATCTTCTCTGTGTGGGCTTTTACTTGGGGGGGGGGGTGCTTAGGTGACTTCAAGGCCACTTGTATATTTTTTAGATTTTTGTTTTTCAAAAGACCCATTAGAATCTCTAATTCTACATGTAGTTTAAAAGAACTAACTAGTAACTAGCTGTTTTTCTTTTAATTACAATTTTTGTTTTCAATATCGCCAGCATTTTTAGATTTCATCATTGCTACCACTAAAAAAAACAAATAGTAGAGCAATATTTTACTCATTTTACTTAAATTACCTTTACAATTCCATTCTTGTTCTTCAGAGTGAATCTTGGGGACCATTCATCTTTTACGAGGGAAGGGGCTGGGAGAATTTCCAGATTGTCATGACAAAGTTAAACAATCCCCCATTGCTAAATGTAAAGTCCCCCTATTGTCTCATGAAATTTTCCATAGCCCCAATGTAATGTAACCTAGAATTACCGTACTGACCCGAGTATAGTCCCATGCTCGATTATAATCCCACCCCCAGTTTTGAAAGAATCTAAAGAATGGTAGAAAATCCTATTATAATCTCACCATAAGTTTTTTGCTGGAAGGCAATAGATTACATGCAATTTTTGTTATAATCATTACTGTTATGTTAGTATCTTCTGGTGATATTCTTTACAAAATTAATTAAGTTTATGCTTCAGTTCATTTACAGGTCTTTGTTGATTACACACCTCATTTGGCTCATGAAAATATCTGGAATAAGTTTAGTTCTGAAAGGCTGAAATGTTGATGCTTACATATTTCATGTTAGGGTGGAGATCCCAGTATAATCCCACCCCCTAAATTCAAGCTAATTTCAGGTTAAAAACAGGTGGGACTATACTAGGGTCAGTACAGTAATTACATCTTCAAATTTCTGAAGGTAAATATTATGTATACCTGACTTAGCCTCTTGAAGTTAAATGTACATTTTGTGATTCCAGCACCTTCTGTTTCATTCATGGTTCACAAGATATCCTTGAGAAAAGCTTATTCACAAATTTGAGGTGATCCCGATCTTGCGGTTTTGTGTTATGAGCAAATGCTTGTTTCCCATGGTCCCATAGGCCACCGTGCTGTATTTTCTGTCCGTTTATGGACAGAAAATATACAATTGCAAATTTCTTACAGATACGACCAAATTTGCACGTAAGATTTGATACACATGGATTACTAATGCTAACGGTTCAGGTGATATAAAAATCTCAGCTTTTTGAGGTAAGTCGGGGGACGAGGTTGTGGATCGCAAAATGCCCCTTTAAGACCGAGATTCAGACCACTGCTACAATTTGTTTGTGGTACGGTATGGTGTGCATGGATGAGGTTTAAACCACTACAATCATCTGGCTCTACATCTCCGTCCAGACTTGCATCAATCAGTCAAAAGGACAGCCTTTTTCTGCTGTTCAGGGAATTTTTCCTCGGTGGGTAATGGCCCCCTATATTTCCCAGGGTGTGAAATTCCTCGTTTAAGAGGATTTCATTGTTTTTGAAATTTTATTAGTGCCAAAATGTTAGTTTTTTCTTTGATTTTCAGCCTGTTTTGGGCATTTTACTCCTTTTCCCCTCTTTTTTCCCCCTTTTCCTCATTTTTTGTCCATGGCCTCTCACACCCTGATTTCCCCAGCCCCCCCTCCCCCCTCATAAATAATGAATGGTCCCTTAGAGAAGAGGTCAAGGCCCTCGTGTTAACCTGAGAATAAAAGGATGTCCTCACAATCTATACCATATTAATAAGGGACAGGAAATACAAGATCTATTACTGTATAAGTGGAAATTTTCGCGAGGTTTTTATTTTCGGGAATTTTGCGAGTGAACAAAAACGCGAAAATAACTTTTTCCAATAGACTTGTATTGCATTGATGTCAATACCGTGAAATTAAATTCTCGCGCATTTGGCAAAACTGTTAAAATCGCGAAAATATCTGTACGCGAAAAATTTCCACTTATACAGTACCCTAATCGCAATATATCTTACACCTTGTCCTCACCCAAGACACTGCTATACTGCGTTCACTTCATCTTGAAATATCACCGCACTTGTGTGGTATGACGACCGTGTGTGTTTGCAAAGGTGATGTGTTAACTTGAAGTGAATACCCTGAAGAGAAACTTGAGCTCTGTACCTTGTTGGCTTTTTAATGAAACACAGCCCTAGCCTGCTGCAGTTGTGCCGGGATGCACGCTTGCGAAGGTGACAGGCGAAGTTAAGGCGAACGCACTGGAGGGAATAGGTTGTGTAATGCCACAAAGGAGCAGTGGGCAGTGCGAAATAATCATGTCCCAATCTGTCTTCACTTAGAATTCTTGGATCATGTTTTTGTTATTTCAATGCCTGTAAATTCTTGTCGGTCCCCTACCTTGCTTCGTGTAAGGTATGGATACCTGATGTGAAGAAACTGGGGATCAGCAAACTAGATTGGCAAGGTCAATGGTTGTATGCAGGGGGCCATTGGCCTTTAGTTATGCTGGTCAGGTTAGGATATTTCACAACTATATAGATTTGATGAAATTGTTGACACAAAATTTTAAGACGACTAACCCCAATGCATCAAAGGATTTATAATAACACTACCATATACTAGTAGTCAAGGCGTGGTGTGTGTGAGGCATGTACAATTTCATGAATAAATGTTCCCAAGCCAGAGCCATGTAGTAAAACACAAAATCTTTAATATCAAGGAGAAGCAAGAAAAAGCCCTGTAGGTGGAAAATTTTGTGTCTCGTCTTCAAAATGGCTTGGTATGAGTGTAATGCAGACCGCTGGAAGGGTTGTGGCAGATAGATGTGATCAGCAGTACGTCCTTACTTATGTCTCTTTTCTTTCCCTACACCCCATGCCTAGAACCCACGCAGAGAACTCGAAAACCGCCTGAAAATTTCCCTTTCGCATCTGTCAGAATGCATCATCGCATTTCTATTGCGATTTTTGCGACAGGAAAATCTCCTAACACAGATGAGATTGGTATGATATTACCTTTCACAGAGTATTTGTCAAACTTGTCGTCTTCCCCTCTCTCTCCTCTCTCTCTCTTCTCCTCTCTCTCTCTCTCTGACTCCATGCTTTCCCTTTAACTCCATCTCACACGATATAAACAGATATAATATTATTTGCATATTAAAAGTGATCGATTTTTTGCATTCCTCAAAGGTTCCCCGAAATCCAAAGCTTCTCGGGTTTGCAGAAAAGATGGCGCAGTGCATTTTTTTCTTCTTCGGCTTGCATTATGGATGAGATTTAATACACGGGCAAATTTGTAGAGATTATTATCCATCATAATTTAGTAGGATAACATTGTTGTCATCTGTGCCCGGTGCATTGCTCGTGTTTATCGCGTTTTCTCGTATTTAGCAACAGTAAGTGTTAGTTATGCATCCAACGGCAGAAGACATGAGAGCGCAGCAGGCCTTTGAAGAGACAAGATTTCTTCTGAAGAAACTCGACTCTTGATATCTGCAGTACATGATATTGCTAACCTGATTTTTCACCCATTTTTTGGGGCACATTTTCATAAAAAATTGTACTTATGGCCTCTAGAATGGATGTAAAAATTCTTCCAGATTGAGGATTTTCTAATATGGATGCCATATTTTGAGGTAATTTAAGAAAAATGTAGGCAGGCTGCAAAATATGTTTCACTTTCCCTCAAAGCAGTAGCTCCTAATTTTAGAGACATTTGACACAAAAATGTTCGCAAAATGTACTCTAAAAGATAATTGCCCAAGAGATGTTTAAAATAGCACTTTAGTCTATTTTACAGAACTGCAGTACATGTAACAGTGAAATTAACATTAGATGAGAGAGAGAAAAAAAATTGGGAATAAAAAAAAAAAAAAAAAAAAATTCTTCCAGATTGAGGATTTTCTAATATGGATGCCATATTTTGAGGTAATTTAAGAAAAATGTAGGCAGGCTGCAAAATATGTTTCACTTTCCCTCAAAGCAGTAGCTCCTAATTTTAGAGACATTTGACACAAAAATGTTCGCAAAATGTACTCTAAAAGATAATTGCCCAAGAGATGTTTAAAATAGCACTTTAGTCTATTTTACAGAACTGCAGTACATGTAACAGTGAAATTAACATTAGATGAGAGAGAGAAAAAAAATTGGGAATCGAACTGGCAACCCCTGGGTTGTGAGCCCAGTCCTCCACTATCTGAGCTATAGCTTTCCAAGATAGCTAGTAGGTGTGTCCTTATTAACCAATATCTTTCTGGGATGCTACATGTAGCCACCCTAGCAAAGATTAAAGATGAATGGTCCGATTTGTTTTCATATCGTGTTTTTACTTTGCATGGAAGCAAAATTTTAAGCTAAAATAGCTCCAGTGGTTTGAAGCAAAAATTTGCATTACAATAGCGCATAGAACAGTGTGCAGTCAAGACGTGGTTGACCACATTTAACCGGTCAATAGGAAACATTTCTTAGGGCTTAAAATTCTACCAGCTAAAAGAGAAAAATGTGAACTTTTTTCCGAAATCAAGATCTCAAATTTGCCGAGGTAAATAAAGTGGAGAGACGAGGTTGTTAATTGGGTCACCCACCCCAACACAGACCTTTACCTTTTTAAAGAGCATCTTGACCCATCGGCATTGGCATTCTAAAGACAACGCTTCTTAAAAAAAAAAAAAAAAAAAAAAAAAAAAATTCTTCCAGATTGAGGATTTTCTAATATGGATGCCATATTTTGAGGTAATTTAAGAAAAATGTAGGCAGGCTGCAAAATATGTTTCACTTTCCCTCAAAGCAGTAGCTCCTAATTTTAGAGACATTTGACACAAAAATGTTCGCAAAATGTACTCTAAAAGATAATTGCCCAAGAGATGTTTAAAATAGCACTTTAGTCTATTTTACAGAACTGCAGTACATGTAACAGTGAAATTAACATTAGATGAGAGAGAGAAAAAAAATTGGGAATTGAACTGGCAACCCCTGGGTTGTGAGCCCAGTCCTCCACTATCTGAGCTATAGCTTTCCAAGATAGCTAGTAGGTGTATCCTTATTAACCAATATCTTTCTGGGATGCTACATGCAGGGCTGGAAAAAATGCCAAATTTCCCGGGAACACAATCAAAATTTCCCTTCAAGATTGCAAAATTTCCCTTCAATTCTTATGTATTTCTTTATTTACATGACTACAATTTCCCTCCAAAAAGTAAAATTTCCCTGGAACCAGGTTCCCAAGTTGGGCACTTTTTCCAGACATGGCTACATGTAGCCACCCTAGCAAAGATTAAAGATGAATGGTCCGATTTGTTTTCATATCGTGTTTTTACTTTGCATGGAAGCAAAATTTTAAGCTAAAATAGCTCCAGTGGTTTGAAGCAAAAATTTGCATTACAATAGCGCATAGAACAGTGTGCAGTCAAGACGTGGTTGACCACATTTAACCGGTCAATAGGAAACATTTCTTATAGCCACCCTAGCAAAGATTAAAGATGAATGGTCCGATTTGTTTTCATATCGTGTTTTTACTTTGCATGGAAGCAAAATTTTAAGCTAAAATAGCTCCAGTGGTTTGAAGCAAAAATTTGCATTACAATAGCGCATAGAACAGTGTGCAGTCAAGACGTGGTTGACCACATTTAACCGGTCAATAGGAAACATTTCTTAGGGCTTAAAATTCTACCAGCTAAAAGAGAAAAATGTGAACTTTTTTCCGAAATCAAGATCTCAAATTTGCCGAGGTAAATAAAGTGGAGAGACGAGGTTGTTAATTGGGTCACCCACCCCAACACAGACCTTTACCTTTTTAAAGAGCATCTTGACCCATCGGCATTGGCATTCTAAAGACAACGCTTCTTAAAAAAAAACCAAAGACAACATTTTGGCCTTAGCTTTCTCTATATAGCACAGAACAGTATGGTGCTTCCAAATTTTCCATGATTGGAGCATATTGGGGGAGAATCAAAGACCAACATATTTGGCAAACAAGACTAATATAATTTTTGTCAATTGAATACATGTACATGCTTAAAATAATTTTTGTAACTTCTTCAGAATCAAATTCAAAAATTTTGTTCACAAGCCCACATCTGTCAATATTCTCAATTGCAAGACCTCTGTTCATTGACCTACTTTCCCATCAGAAATAAGAAATTGACCTCAGTGATTTCATTCGGCATCATTTACATCTCGGATCTCAAGTGCTAGTCCTTGTTCTACGCATATATGCCATAAAGTTGGCCGAAAAGGAGAAAAAAACTGGATTGTAGATGAGTTATTCAAAGTGTGTCAACAGTGTTTCTAGAAAGAAACCGAGTGCATGGGAATGCCAAATTAACCGCAGATAATTTTGACATGCAAAAAAAAATTCACTCTGGCTTATTAAGACGTCATAGTCGAAGGGTAATTATACAACGGTGCAACCATCGGACGAGATCATAAATCAGAAAGAGACGACAACAGCCGAGTTCTGAACAAAAGATTGTGCGAAATGTCAGTTGTCTGCTAAAGCAATCATAAACTGATTCCTGAGCTTCAGTGCCGATGACTCATCCTCTCAGCATATTTGCATTTTGCTCTTCTTCCCCCATTTTTCGTACGGGGCCTTAAAATCACATTTTTGCGCCGAGTGGATGACATAGTGTCGGTGCTAATTAACCGTTTATATTTATAAAATCGGGGTAATTGCGGTTGGAAATCATTTTGATAAGGCTTTTTAATAAATGCTTGGGAAAGGTGGCGGGTAAGCTGTCGTAGTATTTTGAATCTTGTCACCCACTTAAATTATATTAATAACTTAACAGTGTGTACCTGACTTCATGCTGTATTGCTCTGTCAACATTAAGAAGGGCACTCGCTGTACTATGTGAGAAGCGGGAAACTAAAAACTCGCCAAGCGTTTTCTCCTCTGTAATTAGTCATTTGAATATTAAATCTAATGTAGGTGCAATTACATTTGTAGGTGGTATGGAAAATAAGAGTTTAATTTTTTTTTCTGTTGTAAGGATTGCCGCATATTTTTGTACAAATTTAGGATGGCGTTGTTTGAAAATGACTGAGAATGCATCGACAAAATCTGCTGCAAATTCTTAAAAACGTAATTTTCAATTTTCAGTTTAATTCCTACCATCCCAAACTGGTCGCAGCCCTCGCAGGTTTAGAATCTGGTGAGAATCAGAGAATCAATTCGCAGAAGATTCTCCTCAATAGAGTTGCTGGAATCTGAATCCAAGTTGATTCTGATAACAAAAATTGGTCCAGTGCACATCTTCCTTCAACTCTCATAAAATTCCTTAGCTAGAATATGAACGGTTTCTCACGAAGTGGATGAAACCATGTCCCTCAAGGGTGCAACGAGAGATTTCAAATAACGGGTGTCCTGAAAAATGTGCAAATTCTGATTTTGGCACTGGTGTAAAGCTTTATATCAAAAATATCCCCATCTGTAAGGATTAAGCTGATTTCTTTGGTACAAAAATTGTGAAATTTCTAGTTTCGTATAGGAGCAAATACAAAAAGCATACAATTAACTTTTATTTTCATTTTAAGTTATTTCTGTAACCAAATAAAAGGTAGGGAATCTATAGAGCATCTAATCTACATGAAATCGCTATATACAGAAAAATATGGATGACTTGAAATCTCTCGTTGCACCTTTTAATTAGTTGCTGATGACCATATTTCAGTACAAGGCTGACAAAAAAGGAAACCCCACCCCCCAAAAATTTAAAGATAATGTAATTTTTCAGGAGTAGTCTTACTTGTACTTGTATTTTGGATAAAGCTTTTAGATTTCTTCTAATTATTAGAAAGGCCCACCCTTCTAAAAATATTCTTCTAATTATAATACCATAACAATGTGGTCCTGCAAATTAAAATATGCATACCTAATGTTGGGGGTCATTGTACTTTCATATTAAGTTTAGTAAGATTGGGAGTGTTAATATACTTGGTAGAGTTTTTCAGAAAGAAAATGAACATCTGTGGGCAAAATATTTTGATTTTTCTCAGCCTCAGTTTTAGTTTTAAAACCCCTTTTTTCATATACACACATCCTGGTCATTGTATCTAGCCATCAAACTTGTGATTTGAGTATACATGTATACTGACCTGAGTATAGTCCCATGTTCTATTATAATCCCATCCCCAGTTTGAAAGAATCTGAAGAACATTATAAAATCCTATTATAATCCTACCCGAGTTCTTTGCTAGAAGAAGATGCAATTTTTTGTTACAATCATTGTTTTAGTAGTTTCTTCTTGTGTGAGTAGGGTCAGCCGTACTAATACAGTAATTTGAAACCTATCGCCAATAGAAATAAACGTCACTATATTTTATTTCCACCATTAAGGGTTGTTTAAGCATTTTTCGTGTTAAAACTAACTCAACATGCTACATAAACAAGCTCATAAAAAGTGCTTTTTGTTGTCAATGATCAAGTATAAATAGCCATGACCTTGCAAACATAGACATTGCAATGGGAATTTTGTGCAATTTGAAGCCTTTAAATTCAATAGGGGCCTCTATTTTTTAGACAAAATCAACATTTATCAGTATGCTTCGTTTATCCTTATTTTCTTCCCTTTTTTCACTATATAAAAAAACCCCTGTGAATCAGAAGAAATGGCGAATTCAACCAGAATTTGGTTGTCAAGGCACTCCGCCTTTTACAGGGCGGGCACTTATCCCTCATACCAACTTAATTTGTGCACAATTTATTTAATAAATTCTGTGTGAGGCTTTTAGTTAGCAAAAATTAATGCAGATTAATTACTCATAAGCTTAATTGATCAAAGATCCTATATGAAGGGTTTAATTAAATTGTAAAAATTCATTATCAAAGTAGAAATGGTCGGTAACCCATAGCATGAAAATTTATCCCCACAAAAAATAAGTTCTTTGGTAGGATTTTAATTAGGGCACTGGTACTGGCTGGGTCACGTACAGTAAAATACACGCATGTATGCAGGTTCACACTTATTATGCATGCGGTGGTACACAAGCACGAAAACGACCTTGATGTTCTATTTAATTTTTATCGTCTTGGAACAATCGTTCATAAGATCTCTCTCCCGGTGATTTGCCATATATGTGGCCACATTACATGCAGCGACATCGCAAAGCTTTGTAACTAATTGTTAGAACTGCCTTGCAATAAAGCGCTAATGGGAAAGCTGCCCTCTGTCAGGAGGGTGCTCTCATTATGTCGACGGTTTAGTGCAAGAAGATCCCATCTGCAATAGCTGCCATTTGTCAGTTGTGTTATTAAGTGTTATACCTGCCAAATCTAACATGTGGCAGCTATTGCAGATGGGGCCTTTTTGCCCTAAACCTTCGATGTATTTGTGAGGGATAATCTAGGGTTAGCTGTCGATTCAGCAATGTCACAAACTCCCTGTCATAACTTGCTTGAGCTATCGATATGAGATTACATGACACGATTTGTGACATGCATTGACAATTCTTGGCATAATTATGTTATGCCTTTTACATCTATTCTATATCATGTCCTTTATTATACTCTTCATCTTCATATCTATTCTTAATTATGTGCTTTATTAATGAAGTAAAGCACATGATACAGAGTAGGGTCAGAGGGTGTTTTGAACCAATCCCATAATGCATTGCAATGTGACTATACTGTACTGTACTAACACATGTCAGTACTTAGGGATAAAAAATGCTCCAAGAGTTCAAGAACCACAAGAAATTTCATGATCATGCGAAAAATTTGGCATTTTTTTGTTTATATCTTGGCAATGAAATGGATTTGAGGGCTCAAATTTCAGGACAACAAAAAGAAAAATAAGGCCTTTCACCTGAAATCAAAATCGATACTACTTCCAAGTAAATCGGGCCCCAAAGACGATCGGAACCCGCACCTTCAAGGGCACAGCTTTCCCCCATTTGTTGATGTACTAAACTATCAAGTAGTGCAAGAATTGGGCATAATTATGTTATACCCCTCACACCTACTCCAGAGGGTGTATTGAGTCAATCCCACAATGCACCAGTTTTGGGAAATAGCACCTCATTAGGGTCATGTGATCCCACAAAAATCCTATTCTCAACACATAAAACCCCTGACTTTTACGCTCATTTTAGCCTATAAAGTGTCAATTACCTTTATAAAGTTCAAGAACCACAAGAGATTTCATGATCATGCAAAAAATTCCCCAAATGGCCGAATTTATGGTTAACCATCAATATTAGCACAGTATTGAATAGGGAAATTGGAGCCAATTTAGCATTATCAAATTTTGCCAGAAATTACAGATCTTTGCTTGGCTCCTTAAAATTAATTTCTCTTAGCAGTGGCCTCTGAAAAATGAGGAAGGAGGGCAGTTTATACTTTTTATTTTTTTACTAAATGACACCAGAAATCGATATTACCACCGACTTTCAGCCACACAAAAATGGTGAGGCCTTCTTTATTTTAAATTTACAAGGAATAGCCCTGTAGAGGTCTTTAAAATCACATGAAAGTGACTGGTTGATTAATAACACAATTAGGCCTATCATCTATCAAAATTTCAGGATTGAAAACATTAATTTAAGAAAATTGAAAAAAAAATGGCCTTATCCCAAAAAGTGAGGGAGGTCTACAAGAATCTGATAATTTTTTTTTATGCAGCCCAACATAAGGTAGTCAATTTAACCAGTTGAAACAGCAAATTCAAACCCAAGCAAAAATGTTCAGTCCTGTAAATATCACAACAAAAATTAGCCCTTTAAAATACTCCACGGTAGGGCACATTGTTTCAAGCAGCCAGCCAGCTATTTTTACCATTCTCAGTATCTACCACCAAGTCAAATGGCAATTACTAGTGTATAAGATGCACAAGAATGTAGCCGAGAACCGTGGAGCTTTGATTATCAAGACAGAAGAATTCCTCTACCATGTGCTCTTGTAATTAATTGTAAGGCCTCTGTGTGCTTGTAGGCTGTCATGGGGACAACAGTGCAGCATGTTGTATTATGGTGAAACATAGGGCTTTAGAAACCATGGTTTCGAGGTTCAATGGCGAGGGGGAAAACGCTATTGATAAAGGCTCTATAAAGGATTATCCACAACGGTATAAATGCAGTTGTGGTGTTAGAGTACATGTAAATGTGATTTTTTTATGTTAATATTTTTGTGCATTTTGTGCTGAGGCAAAGTGTAATTTTTCAGGAAATATGAAAATATTCATGATTGTTTTGTGTTTGTTTCTAGGTGTAGGTAAAAAACACAATTTCTTTTTTAATTTAAAAAAAAAATAAAAGTAGAAATAATTCAAATTGACAAATCATGCACAAATAATTGTGACCATATTTCCACTCTTGTGGTAGTATTGGCTAAATGGATTTGGAACCACTAAATTAAAAAAGGTTTCAAATATTTTTTGGATGAAAGTTGCATTGTGTAAAAGTGTCTAGTTGATAAAATTTGTGTTTAATAATTTTTTTAAAGTAAATAAAAAAAAATGTTGATTTGCTTTTCTAGTTTGATAATAAAAAAGGTTACAAATATTTTTGGATGAAAATTACATAGAGTAAAAATTGTCTAGTTGATTTTTTTTATGTAATAAAATATCTCGCTCTGATTTCATTGTCTAGGATTGATCCTAATTGGGCAGTTCAAAGCGGGCACCCCAAGGTAAGCCGAAATTCTATCTTGTTTGTTTTTTGTGTTTTTTTTGGCCCTACTGACAAGTTTGGAACGACCATAAAACACCGAATTGAATATGTGTGCGTGTGTCTGTGGTAAAAACCTTAACCCTGAATGTTTAACCCCGGATTTGAAGTTTTCCTTCCATAGTCAGCTCTATTGTAATGAAATTGATGACCGCAATCTCTTGGTAGGGTGCTGTTGTTAAAAATTTGAGGTAGAGGTCGTGTAGGTGGTCCTAGTTAGGGCACTTGTCCACAATGAGATGATAGCGTGAATGTGGATGTGTTTAACTTAGCAATTTTAACGTCCTCCATTTCTCCTTAAAGGTGGGTGATCACGATCATGGTCTGATTGCCATATGATGTTTTCACTCACTCGCCATGGATATCCCCAATTATCTTAGAAATTTGGAGTTAAATTGTTTCAACCGTTTGGATAGTCGGAGCAAAAGTGTACCAATTGCCCCATAGGACAATATGTATCAGTAATGTGGTCGACATGACAACAAAATATTTCCTGGCCTTAAATTTGACGAAGGTAAGGAGAAAGTAATGAACTTTTTTTTCTGATACCAAAATCTCAATTTTGATGGAGTAATGGGGATGAGGTTGTTAATGGGTCACCCACCACCTTAATCAAGAACTATTTTTGATCTAGAAATTTGTTAGGTGCATATCATTCTCGGGTTTACTGCAAGAAGGCCCCATCTGCAATAGCTGCCATTTGTCAGTTTTGGTGGTGTTATTAAGTGTTATACCTACCAAATCTAACACCTGGCAGCTATTGCAGGTGGGGCCTTTTTTCCCTAAACCCTTTGTTTTTGAAACATAATCATTATTGTCTGTTGGTGCAGTTTTCTGGTTTAAAAAGGTAGATTTGCCCTAAACAGGTAAAAAGTAGGTAGGAAAACATTCGCTATTTATTTGTGGTTATCTGTGCAATACTACATCTTAAGTTTTCTTGGAAACATAACCTTTGAAAACCATGTAGGAGCTGATCTGTCATGATTACTGGGGCTGGTATTCTGAAAGGGAGTCTAACTTTAGACCCAGGTTTAAGCCAGGGTTAGTCCTATAAGAGTGGACCTTTTTTCCTTTCAACATACTCTAAAATAAGCTGTAACAGGTGAGAAAATTCCTTATGGATGTGCCGGAATGGCCCATCCATGAATAATTTTCTCACCTGCATATTTAACTTTCACAGTATTTTGAAGTGAAAAAAAATGTCCACTCATGTAGGACTAACCCTGGTTTAAACCCGGGTCTAAAGTTAGACTCCCTTTCAGAATACCAGCCTAAATGAACAAGAAGACATGACAAAGCAAAACATAATGCAGACATTGCACGAACCCGATGTGGCCTACATAAGGCACAGTCAACTAAACTGCAACATTCTCTTTTGAATGTTACTGACTGTTTGCAAAGGTCACCTCAGGTCAAAGGTGACACTTGGTGACCTTATTTTTGTGTGCGTTAGTTCCTGCTTTCGCACCTCACCAGGTTCAGGGATTAGAGTTTCGGTTTGGCTTTGACCACACACTAACAATAGAAAACCCTATGGAGGAGAGGTGGTTGTTTTTGCTTCTAGTGCCACTGTACTAAAGAGTGTAAAAAAGAAAATGAAGAAGGACCTCTGGAAAAAATGTATTGCTGTATACATTGAACCCCACTTCTCTTATTACAATGTTGGAAAGAAAAAAAATGTTCTCAGACATTGGGAAATGGAAATGCAGAATAATTTCATGTTGCTTTTTTTTTTTTGGGGGGGGGGAGGTGGAGAACACTTCAAACAGAATCTAGAAGTTTGAAGATGCCATGAGCCCTAAAATAACACATTGAATATTGAATGATATTTACATGTTATCAAAAACAAACAACACCCTCAAGAAAAATTAAAAACAATAAGAAACAAGTCAATTTGTTTTTGGATTTTAAGTTGGTTTTTAATTGTATGTTAGAAGAAATACAGTAATATAAACAATTAGGTCCATATGCACAAAAAGTTAGACCAGGTTTAAAGTTAGACCTGCTCTAAGTCAAAACAAGTTTTGTCCAAATTTGACAGTTATTCGGATTTTCTTCATAAAGTAACTAGCAAATTTCTAAGATATAAATGCAAATTTCAAAATAAACGCAAAATACCTCACGTAAGTGCAAAGGAAATTGTGTTTTTTGCTGGGACTGAATTGCACTTAGACCAGGTGTAACTTTGGACCCAGTCTTACTCTTTTGTGCATACAGACCTGAATAATTTTTTTGGTGAAAATAATGGTCACTAATTTTGAAATGCTCATTCAAGATATGAAACCATTTAATAAAATATCTTCAATATTTTAATAAAGGAAACTATACTCTAGAGCAGGATGATAAAATAAAAAAACATGCAAAATGTCTTTCTATAAAATAGTTCAGTTTGCCGCACAGTAAACTTGACATTCATATATACATGGACTATAAGTGGTAAATATAAGTCATCAGCTCAGATTTTACATTTTGCCTTAAACAGATCATATAATTTTGCCCTATCAAACAACCCTTTCTTTAGAATTCTAGAGAATAGGCTAAAATAACAGGAAGTGGTACAAAAGGAAAATTTATGTTAATTAATTTGAACAAAGCAACGTTGCCGATTTGAAACAATATTTTTTTTGAGCCTGGATTTACAGCCAGTGCATTTGAATGCTGGTTGGGGGTGTGCAAACCCTCCGGCACTTTCACTGGAAAGGTGAGCGGGTCGGTCAAGTACACCGTGCAATTACTTGTTTGCATAAATAGACGAGATGGAATTTTTGTATTTTGGAGAGGTGCAAGGGTGAGGTCAGGATAGGAAGACTTTAAGGCCCTAGCTGGGTTGGATAAGGGAGGGAAGGAAGTAAAGTTCTCATGCTCGTTTTGTCGGCATTTAATTGCAAAAATAAGTGGAAAGTTTTTGTATCAGTATTTAGTCAATATTGAGAGAAATCAGTTGAAAGCTATCTGGTGGAGATGGAGCAAAGAAATACATCATGTGGGGTTAAAATTTGGCTAAGTGTAATATTTCCATATTAATTTGTTTTAAACCTGCAATGCAGCTGTATTACAGCCCTCTGGGTATAATAGAAAAAAATGCATTTTAAACAACTTAGAATTTACAGAAAAGCTGAATAAATGCTGCATTTTGAGGTTTAAATATAAAAACAAGATTGCAACTGACAAAAAAAAATCGAAGGAAAAAGGTGAATAACTGTTGTTTGTGGTTGCTGAGCATGGAAATATTGGTGGGGAATAATTCAGATTTTTTTTGGAAAATGTCCCCCCCCCCCCAAGTACCGGTAATCCTGAATGTTTTGAGTGAATTTCCCTATTGAGTCTGAGCCCCCCCCACAAATCACTTCCAGATTCCTATTTTTGGAAAGGATTTAGATTAACGCCTTGCCGTTTATTTGTCCAACACACCAGCCTGGCCTCCACCTTATGACCATTGCACTCCGTATCCCCTTACTATTTAAATGGATGATTTCTGATTGCTTTTGTGTGGTCCGTTAATGACAGAGATCATACTATCATATTGTATTTTGATGGAACTCCCCAGCTCTGGGGAGTCTCTATGCTGTAGACTCCAGTTTGTGGTTAATCAGATCAACTCACTATAGAAGCCAACATTTTTCAGTTTGGAAGAAGACAAGAAGTTGGCATGACCAAAAAAAAACCCCAAGTTTGTTTCCAGTCTCTGGTTTCCAGTAGACTGCGTGCATTTTGGTTTTGGAGCCATTTTAGCTGCATTTTGTTTTTAAATTGAGAAAATTGATTTTTTTTTTTTGGACAAAAAAAAAATTAAAAATGCAGAGATAGAAAATTGTATTTAAAAAAAAAACAAATAAGTGATCCCAAATCAATATTTTTGTTTTATAAACAAATAATAATAAACCCAAACCTGTGAGGAAGTCTACAGTGCACAGAATCTGAATTGTTTGTGCGAGTGTTGCATTTTAACCCTGCCTGGCCTGAGGCCTATCACTTTTCTTACAGTTTCTCTTATTGGCCCATTACAAGATACAACACTGGGTGAATCTGTAATCTTTTCTTACCATGTCTCTGATTGGTTAATTACAGCCATATCTCTCAATTACTAACCAATCAAAAATTGGCTTAGTGCCCAGTGGGTTAAAGTATAACAGATGACAATATCTGCAAACCTTTTAAAAGATTTTAGGATTGTGATGCAACTAAGTGTCCACATCTATTTCCAGTGAGGCCATTTAAACTCAATTTGTTGGCTTCTATTTTTTGTTTGTGTGTATCCAAAATGTCTCTAAAAGGTGTTAAGTGGAAAAAATGCTTTCGTACCTCCTACTCCTTACTGTAGCGATTATTAATTGGCTAGCATGTCTAATTAAAATGTTTTGTGTAGGTCCTAGACTCGGCATTTACCCTGATTCTCTTAATGAAAGATCAAAGTTTTTTGTTTAAAAAAAATATAATGTGTGTGTTTGTGTGTGCATGCATGCATGTGCATGCTTGCGTGTGATTTGGGTGGGACAGTACAAACTGCGATAGTGTTTTTTTCATGCTACCTGCCCAGATTGAGCTCAATCCAACCAGATTTAATGAGCAATGGTGGAAAAATGTCAACTCGTGAATAACAAAACTTGTCAAAACAAAGCATTCTGTGGTCTAAGCATTCTTCATACTCCAGAACTCAAAATACACACACAGAGAAATGGGAAAATAACTTTCAGTGCCTAAACAAATCGTATTAGACTGAACGTGCTGCACATGCTATGCTACTGGCTAACCATTGTTCCCTTGTTTTGGTAAACAGGTTGAAATGATGATCCCTTAGTGACCCTGTTAGGTACATTGCCTGGAGAAGGTGGTTTTGTTGAGGTGATCCCTAAGTATGGGTTATTTAGTGGCCTGTCATTGTACAGTGTGACTGTCAGGGCTTTTTTAGCAGGGCAAGTAATTTACAGGTTTTATCATGGGTGTCAATAGGGCTTAACTTAAGTGGCCTCTGGTCTTCTAAATTTTCAATATGCTTTCAGTATTGTTCCCTGTGTTGAGCTCATGAACCCTGCTCTGCCTCTGCATGCAGTCAAAGCCCTTTTCCTTCTTTGCAGTTTCAACAGGGATTATGAAGGTCTTTGCTTCCCCTATTGATGTTGTCACAGTAGATGAGGTGCTACTTTTAATTATATTGGAAAACAGATGTGCTTCAGAAGATGCAGTTATTCACTTTTAGCATTTTTCCATGTTTTTGAGGATTTTCCCCTTTTTTCTAGTCAACAGAAATCCATTAGCTGCAAAACAGCCCCCCAAAAGTGGACCAAAGGACAAATAAGAAAGTCCACATTTTGCATACCTGACCCCTGTAGCCCTGTTCAACTTAGATGCGGACTCCGAGATTTCCCGATGAGGGCGCACTCATTTTTCGAACAATTTTTTTTTGGCATATAAATAATGCTTGTCCATCTACTAATCACTGTGTGAAATAACTAAGCTCAAATCAAAGTCTTTCATAATAATAGAAAAACACAACTTTGTTATAAAATTCCGGATCTGGAATTTTCAGTTCTACACAGTTCTTATATGGCACTGTTATAACTTATATTGTGCATAAATGTTTACTGCATGAAAACAAAAATTCGATTCATCTCTAACTTTGGAATTAAGCATTTCAGATGACTATCTTAAGTTTTAGATGACTATATTTAGTAACTACACACAAAAAATATTTGTTAATCTCTGAGTCGCTGATAGTGTTAATATACAGTGACCGAGGCCGAAAGTAGTGCTATAAACTTTGCCCTTTACATGCTAGCTGTGACAAGTAGGCGCTGCCGCCTCAAGCTTTTTAAGCTTGAGGCGGCAGCGCCTACTCACATTTGAACAACTTTGAACCTTCATTAGGATTAAGGTAAATGCTGAGCCAAAATACTCTGCCAATGCAAACTTGTGTTGATGCAAGATGCAGAAAATGCTACATTGTCAATGAATACCACCATGTTCATATTTGACTCAAAATGGCGGCCAGTGTGGGCTCTCACTGTATTTTTGTAGGTGTACTATACTCCATGGGCTGTTAGTGTTTTTTGTCTTTTTGCTTCTGAAACTTTTGCTAATTAATAAACCTTTACAAAAGAGCTCAAATAAAATAAATAATTTGCCCCAACTTGGAAGAAAACTTCTCAGGAGAAACTTGCCTGAAAATAGATGATGCTCCAATTGGTTACATGAGAGAAAATACTATCGAACAAGACGCTTTTTGGCTGACTCACCATCACCGTCACTATGTACTGGTAAATTCAGTGCAAGTTAGTTGCATGGCATCATATGATATAGCGCAGTCAAGCACAGTTTACTGGACAGAGTGGGGCCAGACCTACTGGTGGTATAAGCCAATGGCCGGAAAAATGATCAGTGTTTAATACTTGCATGTAATGAAGCGTGCATCCAATAATGACTTAATTATAGTAGACCAAGTCAAAAACAAATTAAACAAAAAAAAAATCCAAGCCATTTATGGTTCGACATAAATTGGGAAAAGCTTGTAAAAATGTCGGTTGATTCTGATCAATGAAACAATGTGTTATGTGCAAATATTTAAATCGTAGTGATCCCGGTAGGTCAATGTGTTGAAATTTATGTTCATTTATGGACGGAGATGAGGAAAATCGTGATTTTCTTGCACTCGAAAATTTGAACCCCAATAGGAAAGCAAAGACCACGGTGCTAAGGTAAATGGACTAGATGCAGGAAATGCCAGTTTCCTAAAAATGGAAGGAAATGGAATTCCATTCCTTTGTTCGTCAAAATTTCGCACTTTTATCTATTTCAGTCGTTTTTGGATCATTTTAGCCGAATTTGAACCTTTTTCCTTCCCCATGCAATATGCCACTGGCATCCCTGATAGTGATTATAAAAACATCAAAATTGCGGTGTCTCAGGGAAACAAATGTTTTGGATCTTTTGAAAAAAAATAGATACTCGATGATTGTCTGGAAGTTGCGATGGTAAAAGATGGACACGAGATTACATTTTAGCATTTGTTTTTAAAAAGATGCCATATAAATGTCACAGGTGAGTAATGATGACAAAAGGGGTGTTTTCAAGGAGGGAATATGTGCCCCCATTTTGTAGGAAATTGTTTGGGTTTTTTTTTAATCAAAATTGCTGATAATTGTGTGTTTCAATTTATTGTTACTTGAGCATGGGTAACCGATGTATTTGAGGGTGAGAAAGGGTGGGGTTTTGAACCAATCCCATAAATGCATTACAGAGTGCCTATACTGTACTGAACATATCAGTACTTAGTATAAAAGTGTTCAAGAGTTTCAGGACCCAAAACATCATACAGTCACTGATCATGATAAATAAAATATTGTTAAGTACTGCCCCTTTGTGGTTTTTAAATGAATGTAAAAGTCAGGGTCTTATGTGTAAAGAATAGAAAAGTAGGATTTTAAAAAAAAAAAAAAAAAAAGTGAAATTAAAAAAAAATGGTGCATTGTGGGATTGGACTCAATACACCCTACTGAGGGTTGAGAGTTCAGAATTATTTCTGAAGTTGTAATCATAATAATCATACACCTTGCCTACATGCCCCACCCATATTCCCCACCCCCACCCCCACACCTTTTCTCCCATAGGGGGTTTTGAAGGTCAACCCACACAGCACCAGTTTTGGGAAATTTAACCTCAATAGGGTCTGTGATCCCACAAAAAAGTAATATTCTTAACACATACACAAAGCCTTGACGTTTACGCTCATTTTATTAGCCCACAAAAGATTAGTACTTAGAGATATTTTGCTTGAATTACATTGAAAATGCCTTGTGGTCTTAATGTTTTGGAACACTTTTGCCCTCTGAGTACGGACACATGTTAGTACAGTGCAGTATAGGCAAATTGCAATGATTATGGAATTGATTCAAAGCACCTCTGCCCTTACCCTGTGAAACAATGAAATTTCTTAATAAAGCAAGAAGGAAATACACAATTGAGAAGGATAATCACAACAAAGACAATATGGCAATGGTAAGCCATTGACAAGGCACATGCATAAAATAATTAACAAAACATACGGCCTGTGTGGAAAGAACACATGCATCCAATAACCAGCTATTAAATCACTTCAATACCATGACATACTGAAAACTATACAACCTCCTCCGTCGTCGGCTTCCCCGCGGTGCTACAATCCACCGGCACTTCCCCAGTCTGCCACCACAGACTACAGGCGGATATAACCACAAAATTGCGATTGGAATGAAGAGGTGATTGGAGCTCTGATTGATACCAGGAACTGAAACTTAATTGATTGATTAGTGGTTCGCTTGCCAGGCTTACTGGTTATCCCAATATAGGCTTGATTTAAGCGTTGCATACCAACAATATCCTGCAACACTGTATGGGATGCAGGTAGTAGTATTATAACTATTGCGTTAGGTGATACTTGCACGTCGGGTAGAAATTTCATTCGGGGTTTTCCAAATCTATATTGTAGCTCGATATTTCGGCATCTGTAGCCTTAGCATACCACCTGGTTCGTTTATCGCCCGTTAAATTATTGATAATGCTTTTTGTCAAGCCTGATAGGTTCATTTATTTACGTTTGTTGCTTTAGAAAACAGTTTTGTTAAATCTAAGATTTAAACCTTTCCACCTGGTAGATTCTGTATCTAAGCCATCTTGAAAACCACTGGTCTAAGACTAGGCTTGTTTGTACTCATTTGAATGCATTTTTCATGCGGATTCTGAATATGGTAATTAAAATGCATAATTTTGAAAGTTTTGATTTAAAAAAATTCAAATTTGTGAACTAGAGGGATTATATTTGGTTGCAGGGTCTTGAGGTAGAGGGTTAAGCTACATTAGGCAAGTTATAGCATAGAGAATTTCGTAAATAAAAAAAGTAAATTGAAAAAAAAAACACCAAAAAAGTAAACACCCTGCCATTCTTTTGTGAGGTTAAAGGTCCGTGGCCCGATTGCTAACAGTCTCATCCCCAGGACCGCAGATTTGACAGACATGGTACAATTTTGGTGTTTTTTCTCATTTACCCTGTGAAATCTTGGGGCTAAAAGTTTTTGTTTGGATATTAGGAGTGAAAAGGTGCCCCATTTTGGTTGACCAATATTAGTTTTGCACAGTACAATGTATTCTACAAAATCACATTTTTAGTTCTCCTGTCAAAGTAGATTGAAATATTGGCGTGGTACTGTACAGATGGGATATTAGGGTTAAGTCGTTCAGTCAAGATGTAAAATTTATTAAATCGGGTTGTCCCCTTTAAGTAAACATTTTCCACCTTCATAATCTCAAAAAACATTACCTGCAGGATGAACCATCGGGGCTGGAAAAAATGCCAAATTTCCAGGGAATCATCTAAATTTCCCTCAAGATTTCAAATTTTCCCTTTAATTAGTTATTTCTTTATTTAATGTAAAACATGTCCCTCCAACTATCAATTCCCAGGATGTTATCCCAAATTCCACATTTTTTCCAGGCATAATGAACCATTTATCCTTAATCCAGGAATTAGATTATGTATGAGAGAGGTACCCATACATGAACTAGACCACAATATCATGTACATGTATTAGGATTCTTCTTGCCAGTCCTTGATCCTCAACAAAATCCACGCAAGGGCTGTCTGTATTTTATGAAGTTTCCTTGAAATAGAAAATTGCATAACAATGATTTATTGCAAGAAGGCCCCATCTGCAATAGCTGCCACGATTTAGATTTGGCGGTCTAAAAACACTTGATACCAACACAACTGACAATTGCACTATTGCGGAGATGGGGCCTTCTTGCACTAACCTTGAATTAATTTGGCTTCAACCCACCAGCTCAATGAGTAGTAGATTGTCCTCTATTGACCTATAGTGGTTTTGAAAGCCAATTATTGGTACTTTGTGGCTGATAATTGTACCAGTGCCAAGCCAAATGATTTCCATATAGAAGAGAACTCATGAGTATCGATAGGGATGGGCATGTGATAGGCCATTGAATAAAAATGTTTTGCATTTGGACGGATCTTTCATAGTAGGGCTTTTTGTTTTGATTGACCCTTAAAAATGTCACACCAAAATCTTGCAATTTGCAATCACATCAATTTTTTTTTTCAACTGCTTTGAATTTTTTTTATTAAAAATATATTTTTATTCTTATCATGTTTTTAAAAATTATCCCTCAAATACACAGTCTGGGTTAGTTACCCCGTGCCATAGAAATGTTTTTAGTTATTTGTTTATTTTTGTTAACTTAATTTCAGTATAGAAAACTCAGAATCAGCAAAGCGTGTAGTCTTCCTTGGAGCCATGTATACCAATACAAAGTTGCAAAATATAGTGATAAATAATATGAAATACTTAGACATTGAGATAAAAATAGTGGAACTGTGAAATTAGAAATAACAAAGATACATTATCCGTGGGGAATTCCACTGTTGTTTAAATTGGGAATGGAATTAATGCATTATAGTGCCATATACCAGAAGGCTAAAATAAGACCAGTACTGCATGGTAAAATTGGCAGTACATCTCTGTATAGTCATTTGTATTGAACCCCCACCTACCCCCCCCCCCCCCGGCATTTACTGAATATGTGGGGCCATATAAATTATGCGTTGCATAATTCTTATCTTTACTGTGTTTTTGCTGTGGGTCTGATCTATGTTTGTTTTGAAATCTCTGAGCAGTGGATGTATCATAGGTTTGAGTATTCCATAGTCACCTAGGGGTACCCACAGAGGACGGTACAGGGTACCAGCTGTAAGGTCTTAAGTTAGAATCTGACTGTGTACATATCAGCTTCCATTCCACACTACATATATATCTCATCAATGCGATTCTGTTCATCAATGCTAATTACACATTTATCAAGAGTAAGCCGATCATAATTATTTGATATTAACTGCTGGGAATTTCAATGCACACGGCAGATCAATTTATAGCACACGATATCGACTTCAACACTCCCTCGCATTCTTTCCCCGTCAGCTCGCTTTTGTGCATTTATTTGTGTTACAGTTTTAAAAAATTTAGTTCCTAAATTTTCGGTGGAAAACATTAAAATGAGAAATGCACAAAACTTGATTTTATTGACACAAAAAAATGGGGAATATATGGTATGTATGACGTCGATAGAAACCCTTTTATTTCCAATTTTTTCGTGCATTTATAAAATTCATTTGCTTTTAGAATTTGACCTACATTGGTTTTGTTCGAAATAAATACTATTTCCGGCCGAAAAGCCCCGAGTTAAAGCGGCGAGAGGCAGGGCTGGGGAGAGCGAGCTTGTTCGCGTTGTATTTTGACCTATTTTCCCTTCTTATTAAGGTTGGTGTTTTTATGGATCCCACATTGTACCATGGCCTCATTTAACATTGTCATGGCTATAGTGATGGGCTGTAAAATTAAAAGCTTTTTAACCGTCAGCTGGTACTGGGCAATTTCACTTCATTATCGAAGAGGCAAGCAATTCAGACATAAAAAGGCAATTCAGAAAAAGAGGAGCAAAGAAACAACGAAAGAAAAGAGGCCGTTTTGCCTGGTAGCATTTGAGATCACTCTTACAAAATGAAGGTTTTGTTAATGGTTTTAATATGTGTGCAGTTGGCTGAAACTGTTGCAAGTATGAAACCAGCTGATGTGGCAAGAAGTAGGTCTTTGCAGAAAAATGAGGACGAGGAATTAAGAAAGATGTCTTCTTGGTAATGGTTTGGGGAGGGTGGCGGAAGGGGGGGTCACAGAACTAATGCAAGGCATGGGGATAGAGTTGAAGAATCGTTTGGTCTGTAGGAGATACATCTAGATGTACCGTATTCATCTTAATAAGTGTGTAGCATAGACAGATATTCAAATATATTCAAATGCTTCATATTTTTCATGTAAGAATCTGATAACAGGTCCGGGTAACCTAAAATCTAAATGCAATTATTCCTGTCAAATTATCAAAATAACTGTCAACTTTGCATCTGCTAATGTCAATGAGATAAAAACAGTCATTTTGGGGATACCACAAGAGGTTTGGGGGATATCCTAAAAGATTTCGGGAATACTCCCAAAAGGTCTGGGGAATACTCCCAAAAGGTCTGGGGAATACTCCCAAAAGGTCTGGGAGATACTCCCAAAAGGTCTGGGGAATACTCGCAAAAGGTCTGAAGGTCTGGGGAATACTCCCAAAAGGTCTGGGAGATACTTCCACAAGGTTTGGGAGATACTTCCACAAGGTCTTGGAGATAACTCCTAAAAGGTCTGGGGAATATTCCCATAAGGTCTGGGGAATATTAAAAAAAAAAAAAAAAAAAAGTTGAAGTTGCATTTATCACATGTTAGTGATCGCAACATTCGGCGGGGACATATTTTACGCATCGCGTAAATACGAGTTCGCCTTGTTTTTCCTGAAATGATTTAAATTGTTTAAAACTTAAAAGATGCCAAAATTGAAAATTTCCGAAAATTCCCAATATTCCCGGGCCCTTCATAATTCCCGGAAAGTTTCCGGGAAAGTTTCCAAAATTCCCGGAAACTTTCCACCCCTTTGCAACCCTACTAATGTCAATGAGATAAAAACAGTCATTTTGGGGATACCACAAGAGGTTTGGGGGATATCCTAAAAGATTTTGGGAATACTCCCAAAAGGTCTGGGGAATACTCCCAAAAGGTCTGGGAGATACTCCCAAAAGGTCTGGGGAATACTCCCAAAAGGTCTGGGAGATACTCCCAAAAGGTCTGGGGAATACTCGCAAAAGGTCTGAAGGTCTGGGGAATACTCCCAAAAGGTCTGGGAGATACTTCCACAAGGTTTGGGAGATACTTCCACAAGGTCTTGGAGATAACTCCTAAAAGGTCTGGGGAATATTCCCATAAGGTCTGGGGAATATTCCCATAAGGTCTGGGGAATACTCCCAAAAGGTCTGGGGAGTATTCCCAAAAGGTCTGGGGAGTATTCCCAAAAGGTCTGGGGAATACTTCCCAAAAGGTCTGGGGAATACTTCCCAAAAGGTCTGGGGAATACTTTCAAAAAGGTCTGGGGAATACTCCTAAAAGAACTGGGGGAATACTCCTAAAAGGTCTAAATAAATTACTACTTCACATTGAGTACATTAGGAGCCCTGGATATAAATGCACAAAATAATATAGCTTTGCTCAGTTCAAATTAGCTTGAATTTCCATTGACAGTTGACACAATTTCCACAAATCTTCCTCTTTCTCCCTCCCACATCAATCCCACACACATCAAATAAATGAAGCCGTTAGCACATACCTAAGTACCGACTGTCTTTAGGGTAGTGTAGCAAAATTCGCGTACATATCCCGCGTCTAGAGTTTCATAGTTGGGCTATGAGAGGTTCTAATATCGTCAGAACGTGATGCCAGTATTAGAGCTAGCCCTACTTGAAAGACTTGGGTCAGCTCAGAGAACAACTCGAGTGACAGCTTTAACTCTTGCCTCACTAGTGATGAACCTCTTAACACTATGAGTTACAATATGCTCATCCACCAAGGACACAGTTCAGTGGATTGTACTTGTACATGCATTGACATGAACTGACCTTGTGTGATATGGGTATCATATATCATATCCCAAAACCAGGGTGTGTATTTTCTAAATACATTGGTGAATGAAAGCTACTGAACTGTGCCAAGGGAATTGAGATTTTACTAGCTCATAGTGTAAAGTCAGTCATCTTCTTCAATGTCTCTAAATTGGTTCCAAGAAATTCCCTGAGAGTAGGGGCTGTAGTACTTGTTTGATCAGTGCATAATTTTGATCATGATGAGTCGGTGATTGTATTTTTTTTGGGGGGGGAATGGACGGGGTTTGGAGGGTTGAGAATTTGACAGGTTAAAAGCTCCAGTGTAGTCCTTAAAATGGCTGATCTGTAATTCATTCTGGGGTATAGCAAATCTGCAAAAATTGTGCCATATATGGTGTCACATCTCAAAAGGCGTCCCAGATAGTGCTATGTGTTGTGGCTGTAATCGGAGAGGCCGAATTCCCTGTATAGCTGCATTGAGGAACACGATTGATCGAGTTTGGCTTCTGTGCCGCGGCCGTAATTTAGGTTAATTGGGCAACGAGATGGGTACATTTGCGTGGCACAGCTCTGGCTGCAATTGTCGCCGAGTAGTTCTATGGCATTGTGCGACTGGCTTGACTGGTGTTGAGATGAACGAACGGATGGTGGGATTACGGTTCTCACCATCTCTCGTTGCTGAATCGCTTAATTTAAAAAAAAAATGGAACTGTGGCAAAATTTTGCGTATGAATCTGGAACAAAATTGACAAAGTTGCTCCCCCTGGTTTGATTGAAATATCAGGTCGGGAGTGGTATAACATTTGCGTTTTTGTTCCAATTCTTGAAGGATTGCTACCAACATTGACCTAAATTTGGCCCTATATTAATATAATTTTGTCTAATTTTTATGTGCTTTGTGTACATTGGTCCCATCTAGGGCTTGTTGGAGAGGTCATGAAGACAACTTGAGAATTGCTTCCCCTGGCTTGAGAATTGCTTTCCACTGTCTTGAGCTAGAATTGCTTCCCCGTCGGGGGGGGGGGGGGGGGGGGAAGGGGGGGGGGGTGGCTTGAGAATTGCTTCCCCTGGCTTGAGAATTGCTTCCCCTGGCTTGAGAATTGCTTCCCCTGGCTTGAAATTGCTTCCCCTGGCTTGAGAATTGCTTCCCCTGGCTTGATAATTGGCTTCCCCTGGCTTGAGAATTGCTTCCCCTGGCTTGAGAATTGCTTCCCCTGGCTTGAGAATTGCTTTCCCCTTGGCCTTGGTATGCCCCTATTTGGAAGTAATAATTATTGTGAATAGTCAATTGAATAATTATCTCACAAAATAAAGTGATTTTTTTCTGAAAAAAGTACCCCCTGAATTCCACTTGGCATAAATATTGACTCATCCTTAAATCATAGTGCAGTTGTATTGCATATTAATAGGTCAACATGAACCAACAAACAAAAATGTCCAGGAATTTTTGCAACTTGCTAAGATGCTTTCCAATGCTCCATTTAAGCTCAGAGAAATTAGATTTCTCCTTGTGAACTCTATTCCTAAAATGATAAACTGTAATTTGGAAATTTTAAAAGTAATAATCTCAAGTACAGCTCAAGTGCGAGCAATAAATTTCCCATCATGAACTCCTGTCTTTCCAACATGACCACCGTGTAATTGTCCCGTAACGCAATTGTACCTGTGCTGTTGACCTGACCCAAGGCGAACTTCAGTTAATAAATCTCCCTTTTCTGAACCGCTTCAACGACACGGGTAAAGCTCAAAGAAATTATATAAATTGTACCACTTTCTCCCCATTTTTTTAGCTTACAAACTTAACAGACCATAAAATAGGGAGAACCTGCAGGCTTCAAAGAACTGCCTTGAGTATCAGAAAAGAAACAACTGGCCGTGCTCGCTTTTCCTTTCTCTCATTTTGAGGTTTTCTTATCAAATGACCCTGACAACACCATGACCGCTACTCTCCGAGGTCAAGCTGGAGTAGGGAGCCAGCCAGAATTCTTTCTAAATGCAGGATTCTATGCCTAGGAGGGAATTTCCACAACAAAGTTAGATCTGTTGGGGCCGGGGAATTATGACTATTCAATAACATGTGCCCAGGTTCAATGCCCGAGCGTCAACTCCGGGAGTGGCTGCATGATCTCAGAATCCCCCCTCCCCGTGCCCACTTGATTGCGAGCCCGGGGGAAAGGCAAGATGAGGAGCCACGACTCCAGGCACCTAAGTGGAGTCTGTTCCTCTGGCTTACCCCACTAATTATAACAGAGTAATGCTTTGCAGGACTGGAAGTGCAGACACTTCGAGTAAGTTACATGTAATCACAGTATTATATGCTTCAGCACATTCCCATAGTTCAACGACCTTATAATATATACATGTACTGAATTTGACCAACTGCTTTGTGGGTATTATTTAGAATACCAGAATACATATTGTACATCACTAGTTCACATGTATTATATGGGTCATGGAACTTTGTTTCTGGGTGATGAGAGTGTGCTATCTTGTAGGGGCACCCTGTCACCTTCAAAACTCAAGTGGTCTAATCTAATTTAGTATGATATTGGGAATGACCTACATGCTCTCCATCTGAGTATGGAGATAATAACAGTTTGGTTTCTAGTGTAGGTTAGGCCCATAATACTTCAAATACATTAGGTACATGGAAACTGTATTGCATATTGTGATTATAATCAAACGCTGGTAAATATTCCCAAAGGGATTCTAACTTTAGACCTGGGTTTAAACCAGGATAGTCCTACTTGAACGGACTTTTTACTTTCAATGCACTCTGAAAGTTTATTGATTGGGAAAATATCATGTGGATGAGCCTGGTCATTTCCTCCATCCTTGAGAAATTTTCCCACCTAGTATTATATCAAACTTTCAGCATATGTTATAGGAAAAATGGTCCACTCGTGAAGGACTAAACCTGGTTTAAACCCGGGTTTAAAAATCTCTAGTTAGGCTGGTATTTTAGAAGGGAGTCTAAGTCTAAGCACTTTCATTTAACGCCTCGCTTGTGAAAATCGTGCAAAAATGTCTGGGATAGAGCGCCGGAAAGATGCAAAACCCCAAAACCAAAAGTTGCAGTTTTTGGATTTTTCAGTGGTCACTGTGTGGTACAACGCAATAATATTACACAAAGAGAGTTTCTGACTGAATGAGCGAGAAAACCTACTTGCAATATTGATTGTGGTCCATGTATTCGTGTCACAGTACACTGCAATGCCCACAGAAAACTCCTAAAACTGCAACTTTTGGTTTGGGGGTTTCGCATCTTTCGGGCATTCTATCTATTCTATCTCGGTCATTTTTAAACACTTTTTACAAGCAAGGTGTTAAATAAAAGAGCAAGGACTAGGCAACAAAATGTATATTTTAAAAACTTTCAAATTTATAGGACTTTGGCACAATAGTGATCGAAAAACATGCCGAGATACTTTTTGTGCCAACTGTATTTAGTTACCAATGCTGTGCAGCCATGATCAGCAAGTTCATTTGCAGCCCAAAACCAAACATCCATTTTGATTTGTATATTTGAATTAAATTATGGTATATTTTTGTTGTGAATGCAGTATAGTCTATGGTACAGGAGTATACATGTATTTGTTATTCTCTCACTCCGTTCATAGTGGTAGGCCCTATCCAAGTTAAGCAAGCCTTTGTTTGTATATAGGGTGGAGTCCTTATTTGTGTCTATGATTTACAGACCTTTCATACTTTGGCAGTCACAATGAGTTCTGAAAAGTTCCCACAAACACAAATTTAAACACTCAATTTGCTTTACAATCCGAGAGGATTTACTATAAAGCATTCATATTATTCTGAGTGGGGAACACTTTATTAGCTATGGGCAATTGAATTGGGCATAGGGGCTGGGGAGGGACGTGTGTTTGGCAAATTGGCATAGTTTGATCAAACGGCTGCCGGCTTGAGATTATAATCAGGGTAGGATTAAAGATTGTGCAATTACCGTTAAAGTGATTGGTACATTTTAATTTGTGTATGGGATTAGTTAATTATTTCATTAGTTTCAGGAGCTTTTAAGTACTAACTGAAAGTTCTCAAGACCAAACAGATTATTTATTTCATCTTTAAAATTAACGGTCTACAACAAATAATTAACTCCTATGCTGAAATACATCTGGTCTTTTAGTCATTCCCACCTTTGACTTTTGTCACGCTGTTCGACACCACAAATACTTGGGTATAATTGTACGCCGAAAGGTCAGGGCTCAATTTTTTTTAGCTCAAACGTGGTGAGACAACTCTGAGACAACACAGGCAGCCATTTTGGGCAAACAGTCTCAGATGCTGTGACACTGCATGCTAAAAAGTAGCCTCATCCTACTGGCACAGTTCCATGACTCCATATACAGAAGTATGGTGAGGAAATAGTCATCTAGCTGTCTTGGTACTATGCATAATCCCCAGAGGTCCACATGGGTCAGTTTGTTTGTGTACAATTGTATGTCAGGCATGTAATGAACACCCTAGGAATGAGAGTGTGAATGAGACACTGCTGTGATAGATGTCACCTCCCTCGGTTTGAGACGATTGCCTCGATTCACTTTTCCCTTTCGTTTTTGATTACGTCTAGTAATTGCATAGTGGTATCGGGTTTTGAAGTGTTGCAGTGGGAGCAAACAGCTCTGAAATATTTCGATCAGTAAAGTCGACTTTGCAGTGATATCTTTAGTTGCCTGATTTAGTCATATGACGATGTGATCTATTATGTTTTAATTGAGAATTCTTGCATAAGTTCGGCTCGATTTTGGACGATTGCATTTTAATAGTTTTGAATACCAATACCTTTAAAATGCTCACATGTAGACCTAAAAAAAATGCAATAGCAATGTTGATACTAATTTATGTGAACAACAATTTCAGTAGTTTCATAACCCCAACAAAAAAGCCATGATTGATTAGGTAAATTGTGTTTGCCGGTTTAGAATACTTGCATGTAGGCCTAACACCATAGCTCATTTTGATAACTATAAATTAACTCTTTCAAAGTTCAAGTTTTGGTATGTTTATGCACTACATGACTAATTTATAAATTCTAAGGTTCATATAGTTATGCTTTTCATATTCATGTGTTTATTATTACGAGATATCATAAATCAACAACCAAGTGATTTTTTTTCAATTTCACAAGAGGTTTAATTCCACGGGGGTCTATAAATTCTCCATGTTACTTTACTTAATTCCACTCTTGTCATATTTTCTGACAAAGCATTGTGGAAGATATCATTCATTCCTTGCTGCATCCGACATGATATTTCAGCTTTGACGTGGTAAGTCAATGCCACTGCACATTCCGAGGTTTATGATTTCCATTTCTCGCTTTTTTTGCCTCCTCAGTCTATATGTCACCCCCCCCTCTAAATGTACTTCTTGTTTCTTCGTGAAATGTGCTACGCCATGAATTGCGCTGCAAGGGGTGTATCAGCGAGTAACTCAAAAAAGAGACGTCCCTGTAAAAATAGAAGAGACGTCTCTGTAAAAATAGAAGAGAGAATTCTGGGTAAAGCGCTATCTACGCCCATCCCAAATTGCAGTTCGTCAATTTGGGGACCTTTTTTTTTATAACCAAGAGGAAATCAGAGTGCTGAAATAACTTGCCCATCAGAAGATTGCCCCGGAGATGTTTCAGTTTGCCAAAACATTTGCAGGCGCAAACATTCGAAATATGAAATAGGATGACACAAGAAAACAAGATAATATCGCTCGCCCGATTTTGGTTGTAGTTCACCTTTGACCTCTTCAGGTAACTGGATTCCATTTTAGCAAACCAAGGATGGGGATTAGATGCAGGTGGAACAGCTCACGCCAGAACCGGCGGCCATTTTGCCATCATTAGCAACGAACCTCTGCTCCCAATTTCTTTTGCTACCTGCAGGCTGAAAACCTTGGACGTGGCAATGTTTTTGTTAGCCCTTGGCCACTTTTATGAGGAGACTAAAGAAAAAGAGCAGTGCGAGACTTGCATGATAATGCCATGCTGTGGTTTAATGAAATCAAGAGGGGTTTTGTTCTGGTTGAATTTTCACTCGATACATTCCCCTCTGTGAAAGTTTTCTATACAGTAGGCCTGGGATATCCTATAGCCCGTGGCTACTTCATTGAGATGCACTAGTAAGAGAAGTATGTGCTAATGCTTGGCTGCATTTATTAGAGATTGGAAAAGAACAAGTTCTGGTTCAATTTTAATCTATTCGCAGTGTATGTGAAAGGTATTTTACAGCAAATATTTAAATTTTGCGAGCATTTTGGCACAAGCTGCATAGTGGCTTCACTCTATGCCGGGTGAAAGATTCTCAAAGTGAAATTGCATATTTGAGAGGATTTGACCTCAAATTGAGCATAACAGAATTAATGGTATTTGTTGTGTCACAACACTGATAGATAAACCCACTCGCCAGTTCCCTTGCTTGTAGTCTTCCTCCGCATACATACATGCACACACACACATCACACCATGCATGCACATACACACGCATGCATACACACACATGCACACACCACACACCGTAGTCATGCACACACATACTCGCATGCATGTGCATGTTCACACACACACACACACACATGCGTGCACACACACACACACACACATACACACACACTCAGTGACTCACACACACATAAGCATGCACACACACACACTCATACACGTACACACACACACACAAGTACATGATACAGAAATACAACACATCTACATGTATGGAAGCAGTCAGAAACCATATTTTTCAGTGCCTGAATGAAATTGACTTATGTCTGCTAAATTTTTATTAATACTGAACAATAGGTAATTGTTGAGAGAATGGTTGTAACACACTTCATCATTCATTTCTTGCCAATTTCTGATCTTTCTGGATTTAAAAGATGTTAGTCCAATATTTTTGATAAGATAGGCAACTGTTCAGAACAAAGAACTGCATGATTTGAGTGATGGATTAGCTTGGGGATTTTCACAAATTCTTTTTGGTCAAAATTTCAATTTGAATGTCGGCAATACAGAATCTATTCGACATAGTCTTCAGTCAGTGTGATCGAGGAATTACAGTTCATTATTCTGATAACACAATCAAGGTTATCATCTCCCAATTTTTAATTAAACTAACTGAAAGATCTTGCATAATAATTAGGGCCACTTGTTTTGACGAACACCCACCGATTGCGCAGTGTAGTGTTTTGACATTTATCCATCCTCCGATCTATTGTTCATCAGCTCCGGCTAATGAAAAAAATTCACCGTGAAAAGAATTGCCCCGAGCATTGTAATATTTTCTTATCGATTGTTTGGTGAAAGAAATTAGAGTGACACCATAGAAAATGGCGGGCACTTCATTAATTGACGGAGCCTTGAACTTGGAAGCGGATAAATCCCGAGACCAGAGTTGGGGCGAATAGTGGTTGTTATTAATCACCGATGTATTGGAGCGAGATATCCGTGATCTTTGAACATGAGTGAGTGCGCACAGTGAGTGTGCAAAGCATGGCTCTACTTTAAATTAATGTGTGTGTATGTGATGCTTGCATAGTATCATGAAGTCGATTGCTTGCAATTCTAGCGGCGTTTTATCCGTTAGGAAATGACGATTACAAATTTATTACGTGGTAAAATTTAGTTGGAAATTGGAATATATTTTGTGCAATTATGGTGGTTTGTACTTCAAAATTTAACTGTCAAAATCATATCAGGCTCTATAGATGTGTGAATTCAATGCACTGACTGTTTTAATGGTCACGGGAAAAATGCAGGTGGTATGTAAATTAAGTCAGTATGTCCATCTTTTGTTTTTCTAGAATGTCTCTTAAAAATTTTTACATCTAAAGAGAAAAATAGTCTGAAAATAATACTGTTTTTTTTAGTTATAAATATTTATTTACATTTACACCTTTAGTTTATTTTTAGAATTTTAAAAATGTATGATCTTAAAATATATTTGGCATGTTTGGACAACTCTGAGATTTTAGTTTAATCCCGGCTAGACACAACAAAGAAGGATGAGAGGAAACAAGTAAAGTGCAGTCTGAGAAGAATAATGACAATTTACTGTGAACAATATTTAAAAGAAAAAGGGTTTGGTAATATAGTGAAAGTTCTCAGTAAAAATCCAACATTGGATTGACAATTTAAATCACCACATCATACTCTGATCTTCTGTTGAGTGAGAACAGATTACATAAAATGTTTCATCTTAGTTCTCAAAACAATGTGTTGGTTTGGCTCCTACAACATGTTGTGGAGGATTATTGCAAGGATGATAATACTAATAGATGGTTGGTTCCTCTACCATCTAAACTGAATAACCAATAAACTTCAAACTTGGTAGGGTGATAGAGCTTGTATGATACTTTCTGACAGTTGTGAATATTAATGAGCTCATTTGCATATTTTGAATAAAAAGTGATTAAAAGTGCAACAAGAGATTTTGAGGCACCCAAATATGGTGTCATGATGGTAATTTCATATAGATTTGACACTTAATAGATTTCTTACCTTGCATTTGACAACAGAAATGTCTTAATAAAGAGAAAACAAGTGATTTTGATTTGCTTATATTTCAATATAAAACTAAGCCTGAATTTCGTATTTGCTCCTATACAAAATTATAAATTTCACAAATTTTGTACCAAAACATTTCTCAGCTTAAGTTAATCCTTTCAGATAAGGATATTTTTGATGGAAAGCTTTACATCAGGCCAAAAATCAGTACTTTTGATTTTTTAGGGACACCTCATATGTGAAATCTCTTGTTGCACCTTTAATTGTTCTGTCGGTCGAATTGCACCTAAAGATAGTGACTGCTTCCAATTAAAAACCTACTGTGGTATAGAAGCACTATTTTGATTGGTTACTCATAGCACCATTTCCTGTAATGAGCCAATCAGACAGATCGGATCATAGGGGATACTTCTCAGAGCCTTAATGCCCAATGAACCTTGTAATATTTAACTCAGAGGGACAATCCCATTAGCATCATCAACCAATTATATCACCGATTATACCGAAATCACGGCTATATTTTACCATCACTACTGCATGGGTTTACACTGCATTGAAAACGCTTCAACATCTGACCCGGAACTCGGCCGTTTATTATCCATCGGAATAGGCTCAAGCAGCTGCTAAGCTGCTGTCTCTTTTCAGACTAACCGTGATATAAGTTATTTTTTGTGGAAGGATTTTCTCAATACAATACCCCATTTTACTGGGGGGGATCATTAATTTATGCAAATCTTAAAATCTATCAAATGCAAACTCTTGGGGAAGGTACGAGTTGACTTGCGGTCGACAAATTTGCCAGAAATCAGGGAGGAAAGGCAGAGCGGCTCTGTAGAAATGTGTAAAAGTTTTCACTGAAATTAAATTTGGTTTACGGTACGGACAGACAAAGGGGGGAAACTTATGATGCCTATATCAACCAATGTTGCAGAGGAAGTTGTAGCAAAGTGTAAAAATCGTGAAGAGGAAGGAAGGATCTGTGATATTATTAAAGGGTCGAATTTTAATTGCTGAGTAATGCACTGGTCAAATATAATTGTACCCCCTCCAAGATGGTGTATAGTGTGCCATGAACAGTATTTGTGACATGGGGTTCCTATCAAAGGCCTTTTGCAAATCTTAACAATTTACCATTAAGGAGTGTTTCAGAAAGTAATACATAAGTGTTCTCAGAGGAAAATTAAAAAAAACAAAAAGATTTACTATAAAAACAATTTATTTGACAATTATGAGCAAATACTCACCATTTTTCTGCATCAACATTTTGCAAATTTAATCTTTCATATATATTTCTTGTAGAAAAAAGCAACAGGTGGCAATTATGTAATTAAAAGAAGTTAATAAGGTAGCGATGCAAACCACTGTAAGGCAAGACAAACATGTTTTCCATAAAACATATGCATGAATTTGCATTCTTATGTACCCCAACACTTGGTTTGTAAATACAAATCTAAATAGTCTTGAAAATGCATGATTTCTCACTTTCTTGATCATTACACTTGACTTGAAAATTTGTAATATCAGTGCTAAGGGCACGCACACCAACCGAACTCTGTGTTAGCCATGTTAACAAAGGTTTATAATGCTGACTGCATGAATCGTATGTAATCAACTTCTTAATAAATACACCAAAATAAGTAGACAATTCCTGAATTTGCCTCCAACTCAATTCTGTAAACAAATTAGTTTCAACTTGTGTGGGGTGTGTGTTGCACCACTCCCCAGCCCCCAAAAAGATTCAAAAACGGTCAAAAGGTCCACTTTTTGCTGATGTTTTTTCCAATAACAAAGTTCCAAAATCTAGAGAAAAATAGACAAGAAAGGCCAATTTTGGTGATAAGATGTCAAAAAGTAAAAAAGTCCACTTTTTGGAAGTCTGCCACCCCCTATATAAATCCTGCGTGTAGCCCTGCCTACATTTCACTAGTACCTTTCAATTATGCCACCTTACAAAAGCCCTGTGTAATTCTTGGATCTGTTTATATTTGTTAAAGAAGGAACATTGTCAGACCCCTCCTACCTCACATCAATATGCCTAGCTTAGAAGTAACCCTGATGGGAAGGTAGAGCTATCATGATCGGTGGCATTAATAAATCCGTATGCTTGGTAGTTCAATTCCCTGCTTTTGGAAGTTTAGTTCAGTAGTTACGGGGGATATGCCCTGTTACTATTACCTGCTACTCTCACATCCGGTGTAAAGTTCAATGACTGCCATGCCTAAGGTGCATTGAAAAAGAGCCACTCTTACTATGATTTGGGTATGAGGGGCATATTCATCACTGGATTATGGTAGAAGGCGTAGTGCACTTACTAGTACTACATGTTTCTATGCAAAAAAAGAGCTTAATTTTTTGTGTTGGGCTTAGGACTGTGAGGTGTCATGTGACCTCATGAAGTACCCTTTCAAAATCAGAGTGATCTGGGATTGGTTAACACATCCTCAGGGTTCAGGGTAAGTCCAGAGTTCCAGGTGCTTCTCTTGTTTTAGTATCCTTTTTTTTTTTTTTTTTTTTTTTTTTAAAATGGTGTACATGTATCTAGGTTGCCATTCTGTATCTTCATAGATGGGGCACTGACAGCAGTGTATTTATAGTATGTCGATTTTAAAAGTGGCTATGTGTCAAAATTGAGCATTGCTTTGTGCTCTACCTACATGCTAACATGTTAGGGTAGATAAATAAATGTGGGCATTTTAACATGTTTTGCCATAAGTGTTTGCAACAATTTGTGTATACTTCACAGTTCACCACCTAACTCATACTAGTCTCACACCTTACACTCACACACATCTCACAATACTTTGCAATGATTGAAAAGGTCCTGATTTAGCCTTCATTCGTAGTTTGTTCTGAATTTTATTTTATCTAAAAAGATATTATACATGTATAACATTAACTCCTTATATTTGCTTCTTTGATTATATTTTGTGGATTCGTGGAACGAAAACGGTTCCGCGAATCCCTACAACGCTTAGAGCTTTCAGCTGGTAGACACATTTCGGCTGGTAGACACATTTCGATATTTTACGTAAATACCTCCTTGTCAGGCTCGATGTTGGCTCAGCGAGCCAACACCAATGGAACCCATAATCCCTATATGGTGTGTCTTTACCAACTATGGGTGTGTTCTTAACCAAATAAGGCGTGTTCTTTCTACGAAATCTGACATTTCACGTAAGATTCAGATATTCACCGTCACTCCCCCGAGAGCTCCTATACCTCGGGCAATTCCATCGGTTAGCTAAAGAGGGTGTACGTGCCTTGGTGACCTCATGTGACTTTGGTGACTTCACATGCCTTGGCTCCATTCACATCAGTGGCCGGGGATGGGTCGGGTTGGGGTCGACAGGGAAGGGGGGCGGGTGTGTCAGGGTGGGTGCGTTGGGAGCATGTTGGGGTGACCTCATGTCACCTTTGTGACCCGTGTGTGATCTTGTTGACCTCATGTGACCCCCCGTGAACCTTGGTGACCTCATGTCCCTTTGGTGAAACTCATGTCACCTTGGTGACCTCAAGCGGCACCCTTCGACCCCATTCAGCAAAACCCGCGAACGGCAGATGACCTACGTTCCAATGGACCGCGACAAAATATTTTTTTTCCTTGCATTTTTATTCATACAATTTGGTCCTTAGTGACTAATATCATATATTGTACAACAAAATAATCACCATTTGGAGAAATTATTATCCGAAACAACATGCACAGCTATTAAAAATCACCCCAAAAACAATCACCCCTTTTTTAAAATGGCTGCCCTTGGGCCAAGGAAGTGTACTCATAGCTCCCATATGGGTCAGGGCAGTGTTAAAGGCATATATAAATATATATATTAATATATATATATATATATTATATAATAATCAAAATCCAAAAAATACAATTAGCGGTGTAAATATGCTTAAAGCCAGCTATCAATTTATCACACATTAATCAGTTCTCATGGGTCCAGGGCAGTGTTAAGGTATATTTATTCATTAATTTAATCATTTACCAAATACATGAAATACCAGACCATTCCACATTTCCATCATTACAAAATTAAAGGACAAGTCTTGAATTCATTGGATCAGTTACAATTAGTCTTCCCTTCAAGGTCCGCATCCCAAAACGGACCTTCAAGTACCCACAGCAGTCACCACCCACCAAACCACAGGGGCCACGAATCCACACGGCGGTGACCGCTCACATTGTTTTCTCTCATTTAAAGCAATTGCTTAAAACCAACCTTGTGTTTGTTTACCTTAAAGTGTCCAAATGGCAGGCACATTTTTCACAAATATGAATTTTCTTCAATTTTTTGCTCTCAAATGATAGTCTAGGCTAAACGGCCATTGAAGAACAGAGATATATTTTACACATAAAAATAAAACATACCCCAAAACCGATAAGGACATAGGGAATTAGGAATAAAGCCCTCCAGGTAATTTGTA
>JAMKCH010067827.1:0-14727 GCA_023653785.1 Ophioderma brevispina | reverse complement strand
GTGCAGTGACTAACCTTAACACTTAACACTGAGGGTCCTTAGTGTTCTTGAGATTTCCCTATTATTGGCAGTGACTAACCTTAACACTGAGTCCATTAAGTTCCCTCCTTGAGAATTAGCCCTATTATTGGCAGTGACTAACCTTAACACTGAGGTCCATTAAGTTTCCTTGAGAATTAGCCCTATTATTGGCAGTAACTGAACCTTAAACTGGGGTCCATTAATGTTTCCTTGAGAATTAGCCCTATTATTGGCAGTGACTAACCTTTCACTGAGTCCATTAATTTCCTTGAAATTAGCCCTATTATATGGCATTAGCTCAAACTTAATACTGCTGTCCATTAATATTTTTCCTGATTTAGCCCTATTATTGGCATAACTCAACCTTAACACTGAGGTCCATTAAGTTTCCTTGAGAATTAGACCTATTATTGGCAGTGACTAACCTTAACACTGAGGCCGTTAAGTTTCTCCGTCCTTGAAGAATTAGCCCTATCATTGGCATGACTAACCTTAACACTGAGTAGGTCCGTTAATTTTCCTTGAGAATTAGCCATATTATTGGCATTAACTAACCTCACCGCTGCAGTCCATTAAGTTTCCTTAGAATTAGCCCCATATTATTGGCAGTGCCTAACCATACACTGGGTCCATGTAAGTTTCTTTAGAATTATCCCTATTTTGGCAGTACTAAACCTTAGAAGTGTAGGTTCATTAAGTTTCCTTGAGAATTAGCCCTATTATTGGCAGTGACTAACCTTAACACTGATGTCCCATAAGTTTCCTTGAGAATTATAGCCCTATTCTTGGCAGGACTAACCTTAACACACGAGGTCCATTCGTTTCCTGAGAATTGGCCCCCTATTCATTGCGTTGACTAACCTTACAACTGGAGGTCCATTAATGTTTCCTTGAGAATTAGCCCTATTATTGGCAGTGACTACCCTTAACACTGAGGTCCATTAAGTTTCCTTGAGAATTAGCCCTATTATTGGCAGTGACTAACCTTAACACTGAGGTCCCTTAGCGTTTCCTTGAGAATTAGCCCTATTATTGGCAGTGCCGAACCTTAACACTGAGGTCCATTAAGTTTCCTTGAGAATTAGCCCTATTATTGGCAGTGACTACCCTTAACACTGAGGTCCATTAAGTTTCCTTGAGAATTAGACCTATTATTGGCAGTGACTAACCTTAACACGGAGTCCATTAAGTTTCCTCCTTTCACCTTGTAGCACATTCTGTAGAGCATCCAAGGCTGCTTTCTCTTCTGCCTGAAAATGAAATGGCATTTCAGTTAACAGATGGTCCCAGTGCGATGCCCCCAAACCCCTCTTCTTGTTGGAAGTTATCTTTTTACACTTTGTATGTTATAACGTCTCGTGGACGCCTAGGTCAGAACTAACCTTTCAGACACAAATCAATGAGCCTTGTGCCAAGTGAGCTAAATTTTTACACACAGAATTTTAGTTATTTAGTTGATTATTAGAACAAAGTTTTAAATCCAGTGTTGTCCCCGTAACCGAGTGTGGCCGGATTCACCTCACACTCAAGCAAAATTTAAATACTGCTGTGTGAGATTTTAATGATTTGCTATAATTGGTCAAGAATTTGGTATGTCCAAACATTACATAAATCAAAATTACATACACAATTCCACCACAATTTAAAAGCAGATTGAATACCTGAATGTCCCCAAAATGTCCATAATGTCCACAAGAGCGTTGCAGTTCAACGATGATATGTCCCTCAGCGAAGACTATCCAAATGACAGCGCACAAGTTTCATACAAAACTCCTCAGTAATATATTCCAAGGGAATCTTTCTCAGTCCTGAAGGTAGCTTTTGTCCAGCATTTTCAAGACGACCAGGTTAAATTAAGTCCCCTCAACGAGATACATCCACAGTATATTAGTCCAAGATAATCACCACCAGAACCACGATTCGATCTGTCCACAATTTGGAAACTATTTTGATTCCGCAGCACTTTCGGCTTCAAGACGACAGTAAATAATTACAGCACTTCTGTCACTGAATATATATCCTGTGCCTAATCCTTTACTACAATGTCTGCTCTCCTTATCACGAGTAAACAGCTCTCTTATCTTCTAGCTACTTGTTATAGTGGATGCTGGCAGCGAGAGTCCTTCCATGATAGTATTTAACTACCACTCAAAGATAAATTCCCCCTTTCGAACATAATCAGTACAAATCAAGACTTATGGCAAACATAACTTAAAAAAACACTACTGACCATCTGAATTCATCACCCGATTTACATCACTTCATATAATATAACTCTACTAACTATGGGGGGAATTCCCAGATCTTGGCAAAGTGTTTTGATCTCAAGCATAAACAAGCTTGACTCAGTACTAAGTTTAACATCTTGGGGAATTCCCCCTTCCATATTGTGCATCTACACAGTGCAAGCCTGCATAACAACTCTAAGTGAATCCCCGTTTCTCTCTTTTATAGTAACAAAC
The DNA here is from genome assembly GCA_023653785.1 of Ophioderma brevispina. Lineage (NCBI taxonomy): Eukaryota > Metazoa > Echinodermata > Ophiuroidea > Amphilepidida > Ophiodermatidae > Ophioderma > Ophioderma brevispina. Next base: position 12,244 of record JAMKCH010067827.1, on the reverse strand, counting down.
TACTTTTCCCATGAGAATCTTTTCCACATAAGATTGAAGAAAATAATATTTTAAAAAATCAAACTTTTGAGGGTAATATCCCAGTATCAATGACTCTACCATTACTTTTGCCTACGTCCAATAGAAAGGAGCAAATGCGTTCACAAATAAGAATGAGTATGAATGTAATTTAGAGCTTGACCTGTTCATAACAACTTTGGGACCATATTCCCAACTAATCTTGTGTGCTCATGAATAACACTACTCAAACGAAATGTCTTAGTCCTGAAGAAGTACTTATAGAGGGTCCATATTTGGGTCAGTCAGTTTCAGATCACTTTCGAACACAGGCTAGAATGATGAACTTTGATGTTGTTTATCCCATTTCAAGAACAAAAAATCGAAAGTGAATCAGGTGTTAACGTCCATCAAATGACCTGTACTTTAAATGTGATAATCTTTATACAGATTTAATTTACTAAAGTTTTCATCCTGTTGAATGGTCTTGATCCCCATAACCCATCTGATTAAGTTTTGTCCAAAAATTTTCAATCCATTTAGTATGGGAAGCACAAAATGCAGTATGATATGGACCAAAATAATGCATTTTCATACTCTTCTTCTTCGGGGAATTTCGTCGACCACTTTCCAACCTAATATTGGGCCTAATTAAAGAATTTGCACTTTCCGGCGGCATTTTGGTCACTTTCAGACTTAATTTGAAGCAATCACCAGGGGCGACTTAGGAATTTTTGCCCCCTCTGGTAGGACGACTTGGGAATTTTTGCAACCTCTCTGGATCAACTGCCTCGGTACACACTTTAAAAATACACAAGTAAACTTGCGCTCCCCCCTGGCAAGATGGCATTATGACAAAGGTGGTTTAGTTGGCACAGTTGTCGGGCATCAAAATTCAATAAATTGTTCTCATGGAATAATATCTAGAAATGTCGCAAGTTTCTGCAAATCGGAAAGCCTAACCCATGGGGAATGACTGCAGAGGACATTTGACCTGGTATGTTGGGACGGGGGCTGTTGACCTTGGTATGTGACATTTGACCTTGGTAGTGAGCTCTGACCTCAACAACATATAAAGGAACCCGTCATTGCACCTTCGGCCCAAGTTAGGTTGTAATCGGACTTCAACTTTTCAAAAGAGACCAAAACAAAAACTACCAAACTGAACGTGACCTCAGTTGACCTTTGACCTTGGTCCATGACTTCTGACAATCATCCACATATGAAGGAAACCCATTTGCACCTTCACCCCAAGTCTGGTTTTTAAATCGGACTTCAAACTTTTCGAAGGAGCGAACACAAACCTAACCAAACTGGAACACACCACGCCATACACATACTACGGACATCCCCCCTCGCATACCCCTCTGGCTTTTCAAGCCAGGGGAAGATACAAAATGTGAGGCACCATAGAGTACATGTACTGTGTAAAAAAATTAATTGGCCAACTAAAATGGGGCACATTTTGCTTATAACACCAAACCACATATCTTTTAGCTCTAAGATTTCCACAGGGTAAAATGATAAAACTAGTAAGCTTTCTTCAACAAAAAAAAAATTTTGACCACCTTCAGTAAAATCTAGGGTTCAGTGATTTAACAGATCAGAATCCATTGATCTTTAACTTTGAAGTAAATCCTTTTAAACTGTCTGACTATTTGGTCATTTGTAATTAGAATCGGGATCCCCAGTTGTAATTTACAGCGGAAATGGAAACGCCAATTTTTCTGCTCCCTCCATTGTGACAATAGTGCTACCACATGAAAATGAACCTCTAACTTGACTTGCCTGACCCAAAAACTGGTGAAAGAGGGAACACTAAAAAATTGTGATGATCATAAAACAATTACCAATCCTAATACAAATCCTTCTTTTGCGATATATATACATGTTAAGCTTTACTATTCAAAGGTCTGTTTACTAGCCAGTAAAATCCAACTGTGTCCAAATCTCATATTTTGAAAATTTTGGGCACTCTTCAAAAAATTGGCTGTTATTGCTTTATCTTCTCAAATCGTTTGTTTATTTGCTTTATTGTCTCACATGGTTCCCCTACTCACACTTGTTTAGCTCTGATGCCTGATGGTCTTCAAGTTTTTGTATCTGTGTCTCTCTCACTTTAGTGTTTACATCATCAAACTTCAACCTCCTCCTCCTAGTCCAACTTGTACTTATTCACTCCTACTATCACCTCTGAAATCAACAAGACATTTGTTATCATCTTAATCACACATCAAATGCAATCGACACAGACCAAGGTAATACGACACCTCAAATATCTTAGTAAATCAGTGTTAAATTGGTCCAGTTTGATTTGACATCATTCTTAAAATGTTTGTGAGGTGATGGACTATGTTTTTCAATGTGCACTAATTTCAATACTATATTAGGGTTTCATTTCATATGAATAATTATTTGGGTGACAGGCTATCTCAATGAAGCCAAAAGAAAAATCTCCAGCTAGTCACATTATCTTCACAAAATGCCTGTAAATGATCTCAGATACGCTTTATACCTATACAGAGAGTGACACACGCCTAGCAACAATTGATAATTGTGCTTTACATTACCAGATGGTGGCCACAAAAATAGTGACGGCTTGTTAGATCACCTTTCAATTACAAAAGAAATATAGCCCAATTATTTCAACACACTTACGGTTATTACATACAACCAATGAGTTAATTTGTAAGATTCCCTCTCCTCCGAGGGGCCACCACTAATTATTTCAACCTTGTATATCAACCGTATAAACAAACCCTCAAGCATCCTTAGCAATATCTTGCCTTTGTGTCAAAATCACACAACCCAAGACAACAAGAAGTGGCTTGTTTTCCTTTTTCCCACACAACTATTTGTCAGAAATGTGATAAGAATGTGCTAGCCAAAAAAGGGAAGCAGCACACTAAACCATGTTTTGTGCTTATTTCAGACAAAAGTGGAGTTTTTTTAAGTGTGATTTTAACCAACAATCAGGGTTTTTATTTTCATATCGCAATGTTCTGTTTCTTCCTACTGCATGATTAGCAACCTCGCATCACTGTGTTTGGATGGCCTAACAATGCAGTGACCAGGGGCGGATCCCGAATCAAAAGCATCAGGGGCGAAAAGCAGAGTTAAAAAATTGTGTGTTTCAACCAACCATTGGGACGTGGGTCACATAACTCTTACACATGTATATTGTAGCTAGGAATTTCTTATACCTGGCCACTGAATCAATCAAAACAAATACTACTTCATAAAGAGTTATCATGAATCAGTCCTGTTTCGGCGATAACTCCTGGCAGTATATAGCCCTCTTCCTTTCGCCCGCTGCTTAACCCGATTTTTGGAGCTGCCCCATGAGTGTACGTATCGCTCCCTGATTAAAACAAAAAACACATTAATGCAGGCAGCTTTTTTTAGGCCGGCAGAGGGTGTTTTGAAGGGTCCCGATCCATGATGCAATTATTTGACTATGGCCTATATTGTAACTGAAGCTAAAAACACATGTCACTCCTGAAGATGCAAAGTTCCCAAGATGAGTGAGGACCACAAAATGTTTAAAAATCCTTTATAAGTAAAAGCACTTTGTGGGGCATTAATGTGGTTTAGAACAGGATTTTTGTGGGATCATCATGACGCGTAATCAGGTGAAATTTTGCAAACTGGTGAGCATTGTGGGATGGATTCAATACACCCTATGATAGCCAGTCAAGTTGTAAAAAACCATTGGCCTTGTAACCAGGATTTCACTACCATGAACTAACCTTGTCACTGAGTCATCCTAGCCGTCTTTTGGCTGCACACAGTCTTCTACTTCATTTATAGGGATAACACTCGGCTAGCTGCTTTGGACTATACCACCCATGATTCAACCCTACAGATATATTCAAACAAATTCTAAGATTAAAAAAACCTTTAATTCAATAGGCGTATGCCTGGGGTGGGCCATGTGTTCACTCAAACCCTGTTCGAAAAAGCAGAAGTTTCAATAGAACTCAAGAACTAGAAACATGAGGCAATTTAAATCAAAATGGACTACCATTGAGCAAAAGTTCCAAGATCTTTATTTCTTGGCGTTGACATTTTAAATGACAGAGCAAGCTTTAATTTTGTCGGGAACATTTATTTCCCTCTATGCCCCGTATGCATGCTGTCATTAACAAACAAAACTCGCCTGCCTTATATCAGTATGGGGGGATGTACGCTTGATTGACATTTATTTCCCATTACTTATGACAATTATCATGGACACCTCATATTTATTTCGCTAACATCAAAAATCTGTTCACAAATCGTCCCCAAATAGTTTTGAATTATATTAATGTATTTTTCCAACCTGGAATCATGGATTTGATGGTATATGTAATTCATCATTTTCATAATCCCTATATATAATGTGCTTAATAATAAATACATCGGTCCTCGACCGCTTGTGTCGCCTGCCGTCGCGGTTATGAATGATAGGCCTACAATGACGGCCTTTGACCTTGATAGTGACGCTTTGACCTCGAGCAACAAATGAGGAATCACATTTTGCACCTATGATTCAATTTGGTTCCAATGAACTTCAACTTTCCATATGAGGTCCTTTTAGCATTTTCATAAGCTATTTTAAACAACTTGACCTCACACACATGACCTTTGACGCTTGGCATGTGACCTTTGACCTCATCACAAATGAGGGGATCCCATGTGCACGCTATGATTCAAGTTTGGTTTCCAATTGAACTTCAACTTTTCATATGAGGCAATTTTACATTTTCAGCCTATTTTAACAGCTTGACCTCACATGACCTTTGACCGTGGCATGTGACCCTTGTGAACCTCATTAACAAGTGGGGGGGATGCCATGTTGCACCTGTGAGCGCCAAGTTTGGCTTCACCTTTCATATGATGTCAATTTTAGTCATTTTCAGTGCTATTTTACAACTTGACCCTACATGACCTTTGACCTTGGCATGTGACCTTTGACCTCTTCAACAAATGAGGTATCCCATGTTTCACCTATATTCAGTTGTTTCGCCAGTGAACTTCAACCTTTCATATGAGGTCAATTTTACATTTTCCAGCCTATTTTACAACAACTTGAACCTCACATGACCTTTGACCTTGGCATTGACCTTTACGCTCATCAACAAAAGTGGGTGTGCCCCATGTTGCACCTGTGACCCAAGTTTGGTTTAAATCCGCATCAAAGTATGTGGATCTTACAGGCAAAATGGTTAACCCCTTTTTCACACAACATCAACAACAGACATCCTCAACAACAGACTGACAACAACAACAGAGTGGACAAAGTGATCCTATGTGTCTTCCTGCCTATTAGGGCAGGGCGAAACCAAATTAGAATTTCAATGGTTCTCAGCTTCACGCTCATTATATTCAAGATTAATAATCTATGGGCCACTGCTAGAAAAACTTAGCAGTTTAGTGACACATACACCCATACATACACACATTACAGCAGATTGGCAAAATTTCCTGTCAGCTATGCTGGCAGCCCACAAAAAAAACACAGTTTTGTCTTGGAATAAGATGAGAAACAAAAAAGCAAAGTGAAAGGCATTAGCACACAAAAGGGCAAAATATGCCAGCAATTGCTGTTAATGTTTCTAACGTTCTGAGCAACTATAAAACTACAATTGCAGCAGTTTCTCGGCTTTCGTCATTCACTATATTCAAAAGAGTATAAGTTGTGGGATTCCATAAAAAAATGAACCATTTAAGTGACACATACCACAGCCACACCGCACCCCACGGCACACAACAGAATGCAATGTCCTGAGAGCTGATGGCTGCGGCCACAAAAGCACTGAAATGAAAATTTCATAAACAATACGCAAAATCTTCTGAGAGAAATTAACAAACTATATCTACTAGTATTGTGTCACTGTACAGAAACCTTTACTCTCTTAACAAAAAATGCATGATCAGGAACTATGATGGATACTTTGAGGATATCTCATCAAACCATTAAAGAAATATTGGAACATTTTTGAAGAGCACGCCCCAATTATCAAAATTTGATTTTTGCACAGTTACGTTGGTGATTGTCTATGAAACTATAGCTGCGAACGGAATGCTCAAAAATGATACGAAATTTATCTAAAAATAAGCGATTTTGTAATAAGAATTTGGATCCCGGATTGGACTTAAAGCAGAGCTGAGAAAGCTACGCTTATGTCCGTCCATGATGAAATAGTGCCACCTCTATAGAAAATAACCTCTAACTGATTTGCCTGACCAATAAAACAACTAATAGAAGAGCGTAGACACGTAAATGGCACTATTTCCACGCTATTTCACATGGCAGAAGGCCGTTTCCGCAACCGTTGAATTATTATCGGGATCCCGATATAAGATTCTAATTACAAAATTCCAAATAAACAAAAAAACAAAAAAATTTTTTAGCTTAACCATTCAACATATTCACAGGTATGTTTACTAACAGTTACCAATGAACTGTAAAAACCTCAATTTTTTTGAAAAAATGAAAGAGCTCTTAAAAAAGTGACTATATTGCGTTAACAAAAGGAGCAACTAGATTATGAAATGCCACCTTTAATATTTTACAAAGAAGAAAACAGAAGACAATACCTCAACAATAAATCTTGCGTGCTTAATAGATCTCATGGTCAGACATTCATATGATGAGACCCTCCCATGGACAGCAACTGTGAATTAAAAAAAAATGGTATAAACATGAGGTTTTGTGTGGTATGTCACACAAGAGAATTATTCACACTATAGTTTGTTAGTAACATCACTACGTGTCTTAGGTTGAAATGCGCACACTTACCATTAAGAATAAATTACACGTGCAAACTAACACAGTGGATGACATGACATCAAAGCAATCCAATTAAACCTGATTTTGTGTTAAGTTTTCTCTTAGCGTATCCACAAGTCATGGCAATGGCTTGTGGTGGTGTCAGGATTTATTCGAGTATGCTGATCTGGGGCCTGTGTATCCTTGATATGGACGCTCCTAACTGCCGATTTGAGGCTGGGGGGATTGGGAACAGTCAGGGGTTTCCCCTACTCTTATTCGCACTGAGTGCGCTGTACATGTACAGTTGTGACTATCTGTACATGGACCGATGGCTAACGTCCCGCCGAAGGAAAGGATGCTTTCATGATCCATGTGCCCAATTCCAAGCGTTTCTGTATTTATCCAATAGCTGTATACAGATCAAATCCAGAAATTGAGAACCCAAAATAAATCCAGCAAGTGACCCACCCACCCAGGGGCTTCGTACCCAGGATTTTTGGTAAATTTGCGCCACGGCAAGCACCACAACAGCCTAGGCACACTCTCCTCTAATGTGTTAAGTCTGTTGTTTTTGATGTATTGGTCCATCTCTCTTTTGCAAATTGTTTTGTCATCTCTTTTCACCTAAAATTAATTATTTTATTGACTGGGTTTTACTTTATGATCCCTGTTAACATTTTTACACAGTTTTTATAATCCACAACATAACCACAATTGCTGCGATTTCTAGTATTACCATGTTTCACATCATCATGTCAGTAGAGTGGACTCGCAAGCGCTGGCGCTGCACCCAAGTGTGGGCGTAAGTACAAGCATGAACAAAGATGGCAACGTAAAATGCATGCAGACTCGCTGCTTAAAGCGGAAATGGAACATCTTCAACAAAAATATGAATTTTGTGAAATACACAAATGATAGCGTGACTGCTGCTAAGTTTTTTTTTATTTCTGTGATTTTCACTGCCGATGACGAGGTGAACCAAAGTATAGTAGAACTTCTGGCTCTGCAGGATTTACCTTTGGTATTCCACTCTCTTCTTGCTAAGAGGATCTGTGGGGTTCTGGGCTATCTAGCACCTATGCATGGGGGTAAGCCCAAAGCTTCATCAAATGATTAGTTGAAGAGGACTGGGTACCACCAACACCAATGCTGCCATAGTTAACTGCAGTAGGATCACCTTGTGAAGGGAATCCTATGTGGAGTTAACAAAATCATTGAGACAAGAAACTATTCAATTTATAATTATGAGCGATTAAATGACACTGGACACACCTTTATTTCTATTTGATCATGCACAATTAATAGATTGAGGAAGGCATCAATCTTTTGCCCCAAAAATGAGGTTGTCCTGATGAAGCCACTTCATAGTAGCTGTAAATAACTACTACGAAACAACGTTTTAAATCCGGTTGTGTCCCCGTCAACGGGGTGGCCGGATTAACCTCCCATTTGCGCACCACCCTCAATCTTCCTCCACTTCACCAGATCAATGCATCCTCCCTCTGATCCATGGACAAGTTAAGTGGTCATGGTCTGCTCACTAATAGCCTCATCACAGAAACCCCTGATTTTACTGGAGTGGTCAAAAATTTTGGTTAAATCTGAAAGAAAGCTACTATTCTTCTTCATTTACCCTGTGAAATTTTGGGCTAAAAGCTGTTTGGTTTAAAAACCGATGTTTGGTTTAATTGTTTGGAGTTATGAGTGAAAATGTGCCCTGTTTTGGTCGGCCAATATTAAATTTAAACCGTTCTCTACAAGGTTACCAAATCACTGGTAAGGATGGAAAATGATAAATAGACCTGATATTGTGAATATTGGTTCAAACAATTCAAGCCCATATTCACAGCCTGGGTGGGCAGGTTATGAAATGTAAAATTTTATCTTTGATACAACAATAACTAGAAAAGTTAAATGGTCTTGTCCGATCATAATAGCCTCGTCCCCAGCACCACTGATTTCCCTGAATTTCAAATTTTTTAGAATTGAGGAAAGCTCTATTTTTATTATTACCAGGTAAATCTTAGGGCTAGAGGATGTTCTGTTGAAGTTATGAGGAAAATGTACTCCATTTGGCGGACGATATTAACTTTACACAGTTCTCTACAGGATTACAAAATCCCTTTAATTTGCCCTCACATCAAATCGGGTTGAACTATTGGCAACAATCTTTACAAGGAGTTTGGGGTGAAGACATTCTATCAGAGAAAACTTATATACTTAAAAATTCGGGTATCCTACTAACAGCAGATTTTAAATCACAGTGTAAACAATGCATGACTTTCAAGGATCCCTGAAAGCTCTTGTGGCTTTTAATTTTAATAATTCATTCATTCACTAATATGGCAATTTTATCAATAAACCTATTTATTTTTAAAAATATTAAAATCAATTAAAAAGTTTATTAACAGTGAATGTGAAAAATGGCAAATATAAAAAACAATAAAGTTTGACACAAATGCAGAGCATGCAGCCATAAGGTTGTCCTGATTAAAAGTGGAAATAACTTAAGATTTTGAGCATAACTAATCTGTCCCTCAGATAGTCCGGCAGTGTGTCCCTTATGTGTGTCCCTCATGTGTACCTTATATGTGTCCCTCATGTGTCCCGATATGTGCCCTCATGATGTCCTTATATGTGTACCATCATGAGCCCTTATATGTGTCCCTCATGGGTACCCTTCTAGTGTCCCTCATGTGTCCTTGAAGTTAAACACCACGGACTCGCTGTATACAGAGTATTCTATGGAAAAACTGACAACTCAGTTAGCATATTTTATTCACATTTAAAACACTCACAGAGGAAAATACAAAATATCACGCCTATAACATATTCATGATTCAGGATAACTTAGGCTTCACATACCCGTTTGAGAGAGACCATCTTGAGGTTTGACTATGACATCTGAACACCAACTGATTTTTTTGAAAAGGATTTTTTGGATTCATATACCTGTTCTAACTGACCTATCATGACGTCTGGGACATCTTCTTAAAACACCATTGATTTTGGATTCTTACGTTTCACCATACACGTCTTGAGAGACAAGGTCTGACTGTGACATCTTAACACCACTATTTTAGATTATTAGGCTCAATACCTGTTTGTGAGAGACCTCATGCGGTCTGACGTGACATCTTAACACCATGGACTTGGGATTCTTAGGACTGAAGTGTTCCTTCATCAAATGTGCCCATAATCTTCTGGCAGCTCGCTATCTTGGCAATCTCCATGTAGAAATTCATCCCAATACCCCAAAAGAAAGACAGACGAGGAGCAAACTCATCGTGTTCATGCCTGCCTTGAGCCTACAGAATGAAAGGATAATAATTTTATTAATAAATACCTCATTACCTTATACACCAATTTTTCCCAATGAAATTATAAACCCTCAAACCCAGCTGTTAAATATTTATCACAAAGAACAAAAATGTTCTGTTTTTGTAAACTTTTCCAAAAAAAACCAAATTACAAATAATATAAAAAATTGCAAAATGAGGCCTGAGCATTTAAAAGTAATTGGTGTTGAAAAGATCAATAAAAGCCTCTTACACAGCACAGCTTACCTGTCCTGCAAATTCAATACATCGGCAATGGTAAAAGCAATCTCTAACAATTAGCACAGCTTACCTGTCCTGCAGTATTCAATACCATCTACAATGATAAAGCCATCTCTTACACAGCACAGTTACACTGTACCTGCAGTATTCAATACCATCTGCAATGGTAAAAGCCATCTTTTACACAGCACAGCTCCCTTTCCTGCAGTATTCAATACCATCGGCATGGTAAAAGACATCTCTTACATACCACGCACACTTACCTGATCCTGCATATTCAATACATCGCAATGGAAAAGCCTCTCTACACAGCACAGCTTACTGTCCTGGCATATTCAATACCATCGCAATGGTAAAAGCATCTTTTACACAGCACACTTACTACATGTCCTGCGTATTCAATACCATCGTCAATGGTAACAAGCATCTCTTACACAGCACCTCTTACGGTCCTGCAAATATTCATCCCATCGGACTGGTACAAGCCATCTTTTACACAGCACAGCTATACCTGTCCTGCAGTATTCAATCCATCATCAATGTAAAAGCCATCCTTACAAAGCACAGCTTCTGTTCCGCAGTATTCACTACCATCAGCAATTGTACAAAAAACCATCTCTTACACATCCAGCTACCTGTCCTGCAGTATTCAATACCATCAGCAATGGTAAAAGCCATCTCTAACACGCCGCTTACCTGTCGCTCAGTATTCATACCATCATCAATGGTGAAAGCATCTCTAACACCGCATACCCCAGCCTCTTCATATGGTAGCCAGATATTGAGATGGACTTAAACTTTTGGCATGTGCTGCAGATTGGCAAGCAATACAGGAATATCATCTTTCTTCAACCAATGGCAACAATAACATTTCAGAGAGTATGCAACAACCCTTTTACAATGCTCAACATACAAGTTTACATACAATATCCAATGTTGTGAATTCCCTTTGAGTTGATAATGTCTCCAATATGCTACATGTTGTTCTAAAAATAAGATACTTGTGAGATTTTGGATTTCTTTGAAATAAATCCTCAAAGAAATAATCCCCTCGTGATAAATATGACATAACTAAAAAATTATCGGCCCCCTAAAGTTTATTTCAAAGTGTAAATGTGCCCTGTTCTTTTACTCATTCAATTATTGAATTACTTTTGGGACCAAAATTCACCCTTCCCCAACCACGAAAATCAATCATTAGTACATTGATCAAGCAAAAAAGTTGCACTTTCTCTGCATAGGGATTTCACTATACTGTGAATTCTCTGGATGACATCCATGATAAAATGAGGTAAAATTGAATAATTAAAAGCAATTAAACAATTTGTGTATTAATTTATTCAATTTAATTTGTTTCTAAAATCTTAAATGGCTGTCACGCATGAACGATTTTGAATACAGATTATCCCTTTGACTTGGTCTCATTCTGTGGATTACACAGTTTTAACAGTGTTTTACTTCAATGAACTTTTCTGTCATTTTTCCTTGATGGAAATAAATTTAAGTAAATTAAATTTTAATTTAAATTTAATTAAAAGTCAGAGTCATCACAGTTCTTAAGCTCAAACAAACCAGTCAATGCTTGCAACTTGCATTCATTTCGTAATGGTGGGACCACTTCATTGTCGACATCCTCATCCAACGGCAAAAACCCGCATGTGTTATCAGATTGGTGACTCGTTGTTGGGAGAGTTGATCCCGTTCCCGTTGAAGGATAAAGTTGCAACCCCGTAGATGGTGTCATCGTTACCTTCTTGTTCTGCCCGTCGCTTCAAGTATTGGTCAAGGATTTTCAATGGGTTGGGTTCTTTTGAGGAATTTGAACCAGTGTCGTGGGATGTAGGGCTCATTTCATTTGTTTTCTTCTAATGTACAAGGGTGTGTCATAAGGGATTCCTCACATTCCATTGACAAAAGTCACCCATGCTGA
>JAMKCH010067826.1:0-16867 GCA_023653785.1 Ophioderma brevispina | reverse complement strand
CTTAGCTGTATAAAACAACCTCAGTGAGCCAGACACAACGGCGCTGAGTAGGACCTCTCAGCACACGAGTGCCACGTGCCATGCTTGATAACATAATAGCTGCACAGTGGGGGTTAAATAATTGATTTGATACACTAGCACGCTAACTCAACATAACAGAAAACATGTTGTTTATTTACGTTAACAAATAGACCGCTGGCTGCGGGTAAGTGAAGATCGAGCACTGTTTTGACATAAAATATCCATAGACTGTCACATGAATATTGTTTCAACTCGTGAGAGGGTAAATGGTTGATAGGTAAGTGTGAATTTCACTGCGATTTTGGCGCGATTTCTAATTTACAAATATAATCTGAATCGAGATCGGCAGTACCGATCTGGGGCTGGATCGGCCATCACTACACATCAATGTAGGAAGACATATCAAATTTGAAGCAGATTCTGTCTCCTCTCCTAGCTGTCCAAATATTTCCTCTGGTGACACAATGGGTTGAATCCAATGTATTTAATATATTATTCTCTACTGTAAGAATCATGTATACTCACTTCAAAGGGCATTGAAACCAAAGTGGACTATTCAAATCCAACCAGTCTAATTTCATAAGCTGTGAGGTCATGGCATTAACATGACCTCTGATGACCTTTGACCCAGGTCTGCAATAAAGGTTTGCCCAGATGTTGCAGAGTTCACCAAGCCCGGGTTGCTCATATCCAAAATATGCCTGATATTCCATTTTGGGGATGACAGTAACCGGAAGTCTCTGAAATAATACACAAAAATACACTCATTAAAATAAACAAATAAAAGCAATCCTTGCTATTTAAAGGTCCATGGCCCGATCGCTAATAGCCTCGTCCCCAGAAGCCCCAGATTTTTCCGGAAGTGGTCAACATTTTGGTATGAGAAGAAAGCTACTATTTTTCTCATTTACCCTGTGAAATCTGAGGACAAAAGGATATTTGGTTTGGAAGTTATGAGCGAAAATGTGCCCCTTTTTGGTCGACCAATATTAATTTTACACAGTACTCTATGGGGCTTACAAAATCACGTTTTTAGCTCTCACAGCAAAACGGATTGAAATATCGGCGCGAAACTTTACAGATGGGGTTTTGGGGTGAAGGCCAATCTATCAATATGAAAACTTCATATCCTTAAATCGGGCCATCCCCCTTTAATGCAATTAGAGCAAATCAAACTGATATTAAAGATTAACATTACATTATTTCAGCATGTAAGCTGATCCATGGGAAAGCAAAAAAAGCATCTTAGGTTTTTGTACAGTGGGATAACATGTGAAAATACCAGCAGCTTTTTAATAACTGCAAATTAAATATCCAACTGATTTTCTGTACTACTTCAATCTTCATGATCCACTACATTTTTTGCTGGATTCTGGAACAACATCTCCCAAGTACTGTGCTCAACAGTGCTTAATTTGATTGTTGCATATACACAGAGTGTTTTATATGTGGGTTGGTTTGCTGTGAAGCACTTGAGCAAATGAGACGTAACTGCCCATAGTACTATTTTTACTTCTTGCATGTTTCTTGGAAATAGTTCATATTAATGTGGGTACAAAGAAACCCGTACAAATGTATTGTTCTTAACACTAATATACACAAATATTTCATTACTTAGCCCATTTCAGGCAGAAAAAACGACATGTTTTTGTCACCTCTATAAGGGCATAATTTTTGCCGTACTAGCAACTGGAGCTGAAATCTTACTGAAAACATTTTAGAGAAGCTGGTATCTTCATATTTGGGTAAAACTTATTGTGCATCTGTAGATCACCCATGACTCAAAATACAAAATCTATAGGCTTCTACCACTAAAACCGGCCATATGAAATTAGTTGAAAGCCAGACATTCCCTACCCCGAACTATCCTCCAACAACACACTGTAAAAGATTTGGTAAATGCAGCAAATCAAGCTAAACATTGCCATGCACTTTCTCACACCTGGTAAGAGACTGATTGTTTACATTAACAAAAAAAAGAGGGGTAGTCCATTCCCAACCTATTAACCGCAACAAGCGAATCAAACGGCATCACACATCCCCCGGCGTAACCACAAGTAACTCTAGTCTTTTTCAAGACTTACTGGTAGGAGGGCACTCTTACCCATATCGAACTTTTACACACAGTATTTAAAGACAACTCTCAACCTGATTCCTCCTAGGAGACAACATATTTTAATTGCAGATAGCTTAAAATTGAGGATAACTCTGTATAATCCTCATAGTTACTTTTAAACTAAAGAAATGACAGAAAGGAATGAAACGGCATTGGGTTCAAAGATAATGACTCTCCATTCAACTACGTGTTGTAGGAAGGTTTGCCGTTCGGACACTAATGACTAAAATTATCCGATTTTGTGACTTATTAACTTGCTTCTGGCCTTATCAGTTGGCAGGTATTTTAGGGTACCTGTGCTTGTTACAGACATGCCAAATCTTATTTTTTGATGATTGTTTTTCACTTTTTCTGATTTATCAAATCACTGATATGGACTTTTAAGTCTAGGCTGGTCCACCGTATATTTAAATCTAAACGACCGTGTATTTTGAATTACACTAGTTTTTGGGCAGCGGGTTATCACTAACCCCGACAGATTTTCCTAATGAGTCATGATATTACTAGGATCTATTGAATTAAGGTTTTAAGAGGACATTTTGTAATGTTAACTGAGACAGAGATTGCATAGTAAATGCACGTAGCAGTTCCCAAATTTACCGTTGGATAAACACCATGCCCAATGTGCGGGTCGTGTCTTCAAGGCACAAAAATGTGTGCCTAATTTTTGGCTATCTTTCACTTGCCAGAAGAAATTTAGATCATGCCATTGACATTCAGAACCACTATTTGCCTTGTTTTCTGATTCAAAGAATGTTTTTGTGTCGTACAAAACCATTTTTGCAAACCCAAGTTCAAATCGGGATATGAGAAGAACTGTGAGCTATGCCGACAAGGAGCAATATTTTAAGAATTGTGGGTATTTCTTTGCTTTCCTTCATGGAGCTGTGCCAAATTCTTCTTTCAAAAATCATCATAAGTAAGCACAAGTATAAGAAACCTTCCCAAAAGTGGAAGGATATTGCTGCAGTGGTAGAACGATTAAGATACAAACCCAAATAGAGAGTGTTGGATTAAGTGCGCCCTCAATTTTCAAAGAAATTGGTGTTTTTTTTTGCTATACAAAAGCGCTTTTCCATATAATAATCACTGTGTGAAATAACTAAGCTCAAATCGCGAAGGTCAGCCCTGATAACAGAAAATCAACAACTGGGTTTAAAAATTTCGGATCCGGAAATTTTGTTAGACACACGGTATCCTATGCACTGTTGTACTGTACAGAAATGTGTACTGCATGAAAACGAAAAAAAATCCGATTCATCTCTTAACTTTGGAATTTGATGTTGGTGAGTAGGCTTTATTCTAGTTAACTATTTTTTTTTAAACTACACCAAAAATATAATATTTCAAAATCTCTGAGTCAAGACTAATAATTGCCAAGGAAACTTGACACATCATGTGACTAAGTTTACCATCTAAGATGAAAACTTCGCCGTTTAACCTATGGGTGATATTTCGTTCACTGATAACTAAATCTTTCAGTCCTTGAAAACGTATGAACTTATTTATCCGCAATGTTTTGTTAGTATGGATGAGGGCCGTGGAACTCAGGCTACAAACATAATTAAAATGTAGCACTATTATAAGCGTGGCGTGGTTGAGACATCGCCCTATCGGGGCTTCTTCACGCAGGGTGGCATGCAGTAACAGTCACCATTTCGAAGGGTTTTTGCATCTATGCAATAATGAAAATGCCACAAGATTGTATTACAACCAATATTCAAAGTCAAATCTGGTATGAGTATAAAGGTTAAACCTTCAGGATTTGCATCCAAAGTTTTGGCTAATGATAAAATGTTTTTCAAAATGATTGAGGAAATAAGTTCGAATATTACTTGTCAAACGGTGCGATCCAAGGCCAAAGCACAACTATATACGAACGATCATTAATCCTCGTAATTTCACTCATAATGCCCGATTTGTGAACGCGAAAGTAACCATCAATGATAGAATGGTTATTTATTTTCTACACCTTTCCCTTAACTATTGCACATAGTGGAAGTTTATGCAGCTTCTACACATGTAAATCCAAGTTCCAATGATTCAACAACCCTGCTGTTTCTCAATAGTCTGACTCATGGCAACTTCATTTAATGAGCACCCTCAATCAGCGAAATGTCCTACCCAGTTTTCTAAGTTTTTACGAGTCTTGAGCTGTATAGGCTCCACAATGGTAAATATTCTCATGACTGGCGGTATCTGCACTAAGTTAATTTTTTAATGCATTGTCCATCACCACGCATTTAGTAGTAGATTCAACTCATCGTGTCACCGAAGGAAAACGTTTTGGACAGCGTCCATTAGTTTTGGGAGGAGGAGGCAAGACTATGTGCTCGCTTCACTTCCCTTGCTTCCAGAACGAGCTAAGGAATCCTCTTGCTTTTCATGTATTCAGAAGGCGTACAAGACCTTTGTGGTTACCTCCGTATCCAATACCGCTGCTCAAGCCTCAAAAGTCTACATTCACAACTTGTTACCTTGTGAATACTATTATTAAGCAAATACGATAGTATAATTTTTGAGATTTGACTTGAATGATTTCATCATTGAAGCACCTAATTTTTCTCTGCTAGCAGATTACATGTTTCAATCAATCGATTTGGGTGACATTTTACTTTCCACCCAATGCACATCCCCTCATTCAATTCCAGTACCGGTTCGGAAAAGTACAGAGGTGACCCATGGGTTGAATCTAACTATAACACGGCCATTCCATCTGGCTTAGCTTCTGTCATCAGTATTTTGACAGACTTCATATCCCCATTTTATAGTACTATCCATATATTACCTGCCTGCTTGTCTCCTTGCTCACTTCTCTCCATGGTCGCTAGTTCCTTACAAGGATTTCATCTTGCCTATTTTCCATAATTATAGTCACACATACCATCCTGGGTAGTTGGTACCAGCAGAGTCCCTTCCAAGGCAAGATTCTACAAACAGTAAGCTACAATTAATGCTTTGAAGAATACAGGAGTGAACCTAATTTAAGCTATAATTAATGCTTTGCAGCACATAGGTTGAAAACCTTTAAGCTATAAGTAAAGCTCACAAACATGGTGGGCATTTTTGCAATAATTTCAAATTTCATAAAGTAAGTACAGTAAATTTCTGGGTAGTTAAATCTACTAGAAAATATTTGCATTTAACCTACTTTTTGATTCTGGAATAAATATCAAATTTGATATTATTCATTCATAAGCCCTTTTTGAGACTATAGACCTTTTCAATTGACGTTTTTTGACATGAGTACCCCAATAAGTGTCCTGCTTTGTACAATAGGTACTCACATGTAACTGTTGTCGCAGCACTTTGGCTACTTTCGCCTCTTCGTATGTGGCATATCACTTGCAACTGCTTTCCGAATGTACACAGCATAAAAGGGATGCTTCATAGGGTTGTATTGCTGCTAACGAATTGTTTCCAAGAATCCATTTCAGCAAAGGGTCATAAGAGGGTGAAAGTGTTGAGGTATGCCAGTTTGTACCAAAAAAGCCTAAAAAAAATGGGTTTTGGCAAGAGATTTTGTACTAAAAAACTCCAATTACAATTGACTCAATTTGTACTTTGGATAGAATAACACAACGCTACAACCCACTTGTAAGAATTTTCATGACTTTTAAAAACCGCCATATAATGTAACATTATGAAGAACATACAACACTGTTGCCATTATGACAGAAGAGCCCTTTTATACATGTGAAAGTTTAATAAACAATGGACCACAGGGACAGCCCACATATTGCCTACTAAGTCACCCTAATGTAACTTGAGACAAACTCAGTTTACATTATCTCTATACCGTCCTGCTAATGTGCTGAAGCTTTTGTTGGAAAATGCTGCTTCCTCAAAATTCTGTGTTACCGTCTGTCCAATTAACTTATTAACTTAATTAACTTAA
The DNA here is from genome assembly GCA_023653785.1 of Ophioderma brevispina. Classification (NCBI taxonomy): domain Eukaryota; kingdom Metazoa; phylum Echinodermata; class Ophiuroidea; order Amphilepidida; family Ophiodermatidae; genus Ophioderma; species Ophioderma brevispina. The sequence goes on along the minus strand of JAMKCH010067826.1, from coordinate 10,832 downwards.
CATTTAAGTTAACTTTAATCAACAATTATTTTAAAAAAAAAATCATGAACGAAATTTGCTAGTCATCACTGGACCCAACAATATCATTGGGTTCCAACTTGAAACATTCTTTGGATTTGGTATTCAATTTACACTGATTTTTAAGTTGGCAAACACAACAACTGGGGTCCAGTGATATTGACTTTTGAATACTCTGAAACTTTGATGGCAAACCCATTAATGAAATTCATGAAGTTATGAATAATTATAGGGCTGGGACTTTCCGCCCCGACACTACCTTGAATTACCCCTGGGCTGATGAATTCCAGCCACGTTACCCGATGTCAATTTCCAAAAGTTCAAATCATTTAATTTTTTACAACTGCCTATCAATACAAAATCTGCTACTGTACCACATGGCTCAGTGATTATTGAGTGAGTCCCATCTCACAATGCACCATTTTGTGGGAACTTCCACGCCCTCACTAAGTATGTAACACACAAAATCCTATTCTGACACTCAACCACTGTATTTTTAAATTTAAAACATTTGGCCCCAAAGCATAAATACTTTGGTAAAATTTTTTAGCATGACATGAAATGGCTTGTGGTTCTAAAGTAAACATTCTTATCCGAATTACATTTTTTACTGTATCATAAGCCATATGAAATCATTAGGTGGTGGCCTAAGATCAGCCTACAACAGCCCAACTGGACATATTGAAGAACAATTAACCCCATGATTTTCAGAGCTCTCTGAACGCCAGTCCTCTACATTTCCCTTTTGGAGTGCATGTGAAGGCCATTGCACTAAAAAAGACGCAATTAAGGTCAGTTATAAATATATTTTTTCAAGGTTCCTATTTTTCATCATGGGCTAGTGTAAGGATTTTGATGCAATAAATAATAACAAATTGGATTGATAACACTTTGGTGAAAATAAGTGAAAGCTGCTGAAATTTAAGAAGATTTTGGCAGTCAATTTGTAATTGCAGTTTTCGGGTACCCGAGACCCGCCCGAAAATTTACATCGAGCACGCCTGGTACACAAATACCCACCCCGAAAATCCCAGCCCTAATAATTATTGATTGTGGACCTACTTTGATTTCAGGTGCGCATGCAAGTTATTAACAATTAATTGACTTGTGGACCTTGACTTTGATTTCAGGCCTGTTGCACATAAATGCATTGTTGACAGACTGAGACTTTTAATAGATGTCCTTCTGTTTTATGTATTCAATTTGGCAACAAACAAAAGCTCTCCTATAATGCCCGTCCATTCTTCATTTTTGTGTGGAACCTTGGATATCATCTCGTTTGTATTTGCCATAAAGTCGGTGCAAATGATAACGGTTCGGATTTGATCCTTTTGAACAAAGTTTGCGTACTCATTCATACGAGTGGGTGGACATATGGATCGCGAATCATCTCTTCCGACAACAACGTTTACTACCTACAAAGTGTTGTCAATGAAACTACCAAAATATGCAATTACTAATGGTACAAACCTTTTATTCACTCATGGTTTCAAAATGAGGGCAAAGACTCAGAATTGTCATAGGATTGGTAAAAGGTATAAATGTTGCCCATTCCCTTTTGTCATGTAAACTTCTTAGGTCCAAAGATGCCAAACAACTTTCCTTGTTTGTGACTATTTTCAACCCGTGCATATTTTTTGAAATAATTAACCATACATCTAAGTTAATTGAACAGACAGTAAATAACACTCCATGTACACTGCAACCTGTTTTGCTTCAACCTTTGTGGCAAGCATTTGCTGAGGGGGCTGATTGGGGAGTTTCTGTTGCTTCTTGTTGTGAAGTGGGGCTTCCCGAAGTGTCATAATATATCATGGTTGATGAAATAACTCCAAGTTTGCCACCACGTTTGGGGTCGATCTTTTTGAGGGTATTTCTTGTCCTCGGTTTCTTTGACACTACATTTGACTTGATTTGGTAAGTGCTGTGATCAGTAATCGTTTGCTTATTATTTGAGGAGGCACTTTCCGGATACTTTAAGCGTCGATTGGAGAGGACTGCATTTGTTTTAGTGTCCTTCCGTTTTCCAGGGTTTAACTGGCGAGGATGTTTATCCTTTTCAATATCACTTGTCAATGGATAGTAGTTTTTCATTTTCAGAATCTTCTGTAGAACTCAATGTCTTCATCATCTTGAAAACTTTCAGTTTCAAATGCGTACTGCTCTTTTGCTTCCTTGTCTTCAGATTGTCCTCCCACATTGTCCTTCCATAGCTTTATTTTTTTATCTCTTTGCCGAACAGGAGGGCGGATCCGATGGAGAGCAATCTAGGCCTTTCTCAGTCGACACTCGTCTTTGGGGTATAATAACACCACTTGCCATCATCTTCAGATTCTGCACTTGTCATGGAGTCTCAAGTCTTCTCGATCTTCGTGTTCTTATTGTAGTATGTGACGATTGCCTAGTGTTTCGCTTTGGTTGCAGTACTGATAATCTTTTGGTTTCTTTATGGGGAGTTTTGTTTGGGCTTGCTTTGTTTGCAGTGCCATCACGGCACGCTGAATCGCATCATGGAGCAGACGCAATTACAATATCCCCCTCATGACTCCCTTGTTAACTGCTATAGTTCAAGTGGCATGAATGATTATTTTTTTTGCTGGGTGAGACCAAACCAGATTCCTGATTCGATTTACACTCTCAGCCTGCTCGGACAATTTGGATGGAGATGAGGGACTCACAGATATCCCTGCTGCAGTCTATCTGAGGATAATGGCACTCCTTTCTTACAACTATCTACTTTCTTTGAACCCTGGGCATTTGGCTTATCACTGTATTCCGTCACATGAAGGCTTTTATTTATTGAGAGAACGATTACGTCATTATCTATATTTGAATCGAGGGCGATAATGGGGAGTCTCTGATATTGTTTGATTGAAGCTTTGGAAGGACAAGGCGTCGTCTTCAGTTTGGATTTGGTCTATTTCTTCGTAGCATGGTGGCAGCATTTTTATCTCCAATCGTATCTAAATCTGTTGTCATCAGAGATGCTCTTTTTCCGCTAGATGGGAATTGTGGCCCCAAGCTGTGTAGATTTCGTTTCCATTTTACACCAGATGGTTTTAATTGTTCATTGAACAGCACTACCCAAAGAATAATTGTGTTTTTTCCTTTTTTACTACATCCGGGACTCCGGTGACATTTGGTTTATTTACTTGTGCTCCTCTCATCTAAGATCCATTTTTAATGGGGGTAAATATTGGCTTCATTATCATATTTGAATCGGTCGCTCATGGAAGGTGTCAAGATAATTGTGTTTCTTTCTGCTTCTTCTTCCTTTGCCTCTGTGAGATTTTGGCTTAGTAATTTGTATTCCTCATGAGGGGGGCTTTTGTTGAGGGAAATATTTACTGCAGTTACCGGTAATCTATATTTGAAAATCAGGTGATAAAAAAATGGGCGAGTCTCTGATACTCTTTGCATTAATCTCTTTGTGAGTTTATTCTTGTAGCTGATTGCTACAGTTTTCATTTTGTGGCATTCCGGAGTTTGTTGGGAGTTTTGTTAAAGATCCTGATCTTCTTGTTTTGCAGACAGTAATGTTTTGGGGGTTGGATAATTTCTAATGTCTCCAGTTTGAGATTGATTGCATTCTTGACTGTCACTCCACTGTTGCTGATTTTGTAACTACTGTCTTCAGTCAATGGGTGAAGTAATAGAGTGTGAGGTACCTGTTGATGTGATCACTTTACCACTTGTTCCCTCTTCACTCTTTATGTTTGATGTTTTTACCATCTTTACACTGTATTTGTCCTGTTTTGGAAGTGTAAGCATCCACGACCCACTCCCAAAGGTTTCCAGTTCCATCAAGCCATCTGCACAAGAACACTCTCCAAAATCCATGAATCACGACGTGAACTAACTCACCATGCCTTCAACCGCTGCAAAAACCTTTGACCAATCTCATCACTGAATCACTTCAACAGTGGATTTGCTGTCTGTGAATAACATCCCTTTTATTACGGCTTTGTGAAAGACCGCACTGGCTTCATGAGGAAATATTCTCTTTGGCTTTCACGGCGTTGTCAATATCTATAGTGTTGGCTGCAGAAGAAAGGTGCAACCATCTCCTGTGTGATATAACGTCCAAGTAAACACTTCTTACAATCACTGTCCACCTTTCAAAAAATTTGTTTTTTTTATATTCACTGATACTTGCTCATTCTGTAGAGGTGGTTCTATAGAGGGTCCATATTTTGGTCATAGATTCAGACACTTCAAACACAGGCTACACTATGACTTTTTATGCTTATCCCATTTTTTAAGAAAAACTTGAAAAGTGCGAAAACCAGGGTGCCAACTAAAATCCAAAACGGTCCGCCAAATTGGCAAAATCATTTTTTTGGTCATAACTTGATAAGCTTTTTGTTTGATCAACTTCAAATTTTTAGTGGCAATACCCATTTTTGGGCTGCAAGGAATCATCTATGCAGTTGCCATCTCTCACCACAACTTTTCGGTTTCTTGATTTATGTTCCGTTTTTTAGCCTAAATATGGACTGCGAGGGCGCTTGCCAAAAGTACATATCATATGAAGAAGTTTCAATTATAATGGTGGGCCATCATCAAATTGTTGATGCATCATTTTCTGAAGATTAGACTGTGTACACTTACCATTTTCCCCCATGGCATTATTTACAATCTGACGAACACCTCCGTTGGAATGTACAGGGGTCAACAAACTGTCTTACGTGTGGGTTTCATTGGATGTTCATTGTTTATGACATTAAAAAAAGCCTACAATTGTAAAACCGCAAACACCACGCAAGTCAAATTTATCAGCATGTGTTTCATAATATAAAACTCTCTTAAACTTTTTTGAATGTTAAATCACCATATCAGTTTCGGATACGCATTTTATGTGAAAAGGCTCCGCAGAGGTAACTTATAAGCAAAATGCATTTTCAAGAAAGCGAAAGGCTATCGTGAGAAGAAAGTTGCATAGCATGGATTCCTAATACCGCCCAAACAGTTATTGCCAACCAGAAATTAAGCAATTGACAAAAAATTAATTTGGGAAAAGGGGTTTATGGTCAAAAATCATTTTTGACACTTTGGGCGGCCATTTTTGGATTTTTCGATTGGGCACCCGGTTTTTCCTTCGCACTTTTGTCATTTTTTTTTCTCTTCGAAAGTGGGAGTCATGTTGATTAAAATGTCATAAATGAGCCTGTGTTCGAGGTGATCTGAAACATTGGACCTTCTATAGCCCACCTCTATTCTAGTTTAAATTTCATCTATAAATGTTGGTCAAGTCGTCTTTTGGGACGACAGGTAGAGTCCCAAACCATAATATAATTTGGCACTGTAGTTATGCAACATGTTGCGCAATGGCAACAAGCCTAAGATACTTAACCGTTTACTATTTACTGCTTGGTAACTAATTATGGACTAGGTAAAACTCACTTCCTCCTCATCAAATATTTGGATCGGCACGTGAACTTTTGAATTATCCATAATCTTAAATTTATTAATGGAGAAGTATATAATAATCTGGTAATAATCTATAGCTTGAGCAGTAGATATCTAGATAGACTTGTGCATGTTAAAGACGCACCTAAGACAAAAACTCTTAGTTATGGTTCAAGTGTACAAGACCTGAGTGATTTAAACTTGTTGAGAAATACAACCCCTTAAGCCCCTTGCAAGCATTGACACCAGCAAACATTAGTTAAACTGATTAAATACTTCAACAGTAGTTATCACAGTTTGGCTGCTTTTTTCCTTTTAATTTTAGAGATTATGAAATTTGCATTAACCTGTGGATAAAGCTTGAGTTCACGTTCCCCTCAGCATTGTAAATTGGCATGAATATTGTGTAGGATACATGTGAGTCAATAAAAAGCCCTACATTCAGGAAAGATTTTTGTCTTCTTCACAAATGTTAAAGCGTTTAGTTTTTTCTTGATGTTGCTTTGGCTGTTTACAGGGATAAACAAGCTATCAGAATTATTTTATTTGGTGTCTTTCGGACTGTGGATTCAGAAACTTGTCTATTTTGCGGAGAGGAACCTTAAAAATTCTGTTTGGCCGTTTTGTGCCATACATGCCGAGAGATAGACAAACCGACGTATACCATAACAACATTATAGCAAGACAATTCACACGCAATTTCAGATGGTAATAGATTTTCTCCTTGACAAAGACATATCAGTTTTGAAAAAAAATATTGTGTAACATAATTATAAGTAAAATATCTTATAACTTAAATTACCATTGCTCAATTATAAAGAGTAAAGTTTATTGAAAATCCCTCCATGTTCAATTTCCTCAGTTCATGAACATATGAAACGGCAACAATATTTTTGTTTTACATCTAATACATAATTAATTTTGCACAATCCAGTATACTCATCGTCACATAAATTGCGAGAAAACTAAAGCTGAGGTTTTCTTAAATAAATTGTATTAAAACTTAAAATTGCAATATTGCATGTGTTTTTCAAGAGGAATCAAAACCTTAGGTTACTTTGGTCCCAAGTTTCGTTTAAGGTTAAAACCATGAAAATTCCTTTGCTGATGCCAAAGTAAACTGTGGTCCTCACAGGCCGCGGCTATCTTGACCTTTTTTATTGAAAAATGAACATTTTTTTCACTTAGCATTTTCTTTTGTATTCTCCGGGATATTAATTTTTAATCCTTCACTTCCTCGCCACCTTCTATTGCTTATAATAATCTGGTGTTTTAATGGTTTTCCTTTCCTCAAATCACTGCGGAAGACCTGTCTATTAAACGACACATCTTTTGTTTGGCTCAAAAATCGTCCAAACAGGATTTTCATCTCTCACAAAATATTCATAACTTGTTCCCCAAAGTCAAATGACACCAATAACGGTTTTCTGAAAGCCTATTTATCCCTCTTTATAACCAAAGTAACATTTGCGCAAAAATACTTCTTAACTATTTAATTATTTTTTATTCTGAAGGTAGGTTTTTTATTGACTCACCTGTCTTTCAAAACCAGTGCAAATACAATCTGCCTTTTATTTTGCAATACAAAGTTTTATAATTCATGTGGAATAGCAGCCTTTCTCTGTCCAGTCGAGGAATGCCAATGCTTTGACACATCTACAAATACGTGTGTGGTATATAATGCAATACCTACAATTGATAACACACACAACTTGAACGTGCACAATATGAAAAATGCTATAAACCGTTTGAAATGTCCTACCAATTCCAAATGTGCAACCATAGGGGGCTTGCGCCTATCTGTTTCTATAACCCGGTAAGAGTAGGCCACGCGACTGCCAATGCAGTGAAAGCTACTAACAAGCTGCAGTAGGGGTTAGTCTTCTCTTCTTGGTAGCTCCTGTCTTCCCCTTCCCTACTCTCTCCACCTTTAAAAATGCCGAGCACCCTACAAGAAGGCAGTAGGCCCTTTTTTAAAGTCTGTTTGGTATTACCATGCGTGTTGCCCACCCGCTTTCCTCCATAACTGAACTGTGAAGCAGACACCCTAACCACTAGGGCTAACAACACGTCGGTTTAGAGGAAAAACACTGTACAATCGCAAAAAAAAATGTTTAGAAACTATTTTCCTCTCTAAGAAGTGAGAGGTGGATACACGAGCGCTCGATACCTACCCTCTGCGACCTTACTTTTGCACAAAGGTCTCATTTGGGTGCCCCCGACCAGAAACCTCTATAATACCAATACATACAACCACATTAAAATTTTGCTTAAAACCCTCACTAAAATAGTCCGCCTAAATAGCGCGCACGCTACTTTTCGGAGCAAATTCCACCCTACCTCATCCACATTCCATCAAAAGTTCAATTCAGTAATTCATCCCACAACCAGCACATTCATCAACACCACAATTCAAACCCTTCACCGCGCATGGTGTCACAAGAGCAGGCCTTTTATTCCTTTTCCGCTAGATGGTAATTGTGCCCCAAGCTGTGTAGATTCATCAGTTTCATTTAAACAGAATTGTTTTAATTGTGCCACTTTGACACCTACCACCCAAAGATAATTGTGTTCCTTTTTTAACACATCCGTTGACTCGTGACCTTTGATTTTATTGACTTTTCTCCTCCATCTGATACATTTTAAATTTGGGAAATATTGGCTTCAGTAAGCAATATTTGATCAGGCGATAATGGAGTGTCTAAAGATATTGTGTTTCTTCCTCCTTGACCTGTGAGATTTGGCTATTAACTTGTTATTCCTCATGAGGGGGGCTTTTGTTGCGGGGAATATTGACGTGCAAGTACCTATCTATATTTGAATCAGGTGATAATGGCGAGTCTCTGATACTCTTTGCATTAATCTCTTTCGATGTTTTGTACTGATGGTTGCTACTTTGCATTTAGCTGGCATGCTGATTTGTGGGTAGTTTTGTAAAGATCCTGAATCTTCTTTGTTTGGCAACCGTACATGTTTTTGTTGGCATAATTTACTAATGTCTTCCAGTTTGATATTGATTGCATGCTTGACTGCTTACCACTGTTTGCTTGATTTTTTTACTGCTTTCAGTCAATGGTGAAGTAATAGATGTGAGGTACCGTTTATTTGATCACTTTACCACTTGTTCCCTCTTCACTCTTTATGTTTTATGTTTTTTACCATCTTACAACGATTTGTCTGTTTTGAAATGAGGAAGCCAACCCACTCCAGGTTTCCAGTTCCATCAAAGCATCTGCACAAGACACCTCTCCAAAATCCAGTGAATCAAGTGAACTACCACCAGTGCCTTCACCCTGCCAAAAACCCCTCTTGACCAACTCAACACGGAACAACTTCACAGTGGATTTGCTGTCGCGAATAACATTCCCTTTTATTACGGCTTTGGTGAAAGAACCGCCTGGCTTCATGAGACATATTCTCTTTGGCTTCCAACGATTTTCAATATATATAGTGTTGCTGCAGAAGAAGGTGCACCATCATCTGTGTGATATAAGTCACTATTAAACATTTCCTTAAATCACTGTCCACCTTTTCAAAAAAGGAAGTAATTTTTTAGACTTCACTGAATATCTTTCTCATTCTAGTAGAGGTGGGCTAAAGGGTCAGATTTGGGTCATAGTTCCGATCACTTCAAACACAGGCTAAAATGGATGACTTTATTGATGCTTATACCCATTTTCGAATAAAAGGAAATTACAAATTGCGAAAACCAGGGTGCACACAACGAAAAATCAAAAACGGGAAAGCCAAGCAAATTGGCCAAAATCTATTTTTGACCATAACTTGTAGCTTTTGTTTGATCACCTTCATTTTTGTGGCAATCCCCCCCTGTTTTGGGCCCTCAAGGAATCATTCTATGCAACTCTCATCTCACCACAACTTTTATTTTTTCCTCTATATGTCAGTGTTTAGCCTAAAATTGGACTGCGAGTGCGCTTTCCCAAACAAGTACATATCAATAAAAGTTTTAAATTTTAACTGGTGTGCCATCATCAGAATTGTTGAGGCATCATTTTCTTTCTGAAGATTAGAGCTGTGTAACACTTACCATTTTCCCTGGCCTTAATTTACAATCTAGAAAACACCCCGTGGAATGTACAGGGGTCAACAAACTTTCGTACGTGTGGGTTTTCAATGGAGGGTGGCATTTTTAGGACATTAAAAATCCTACAGTTTTGGAAAACCGCAAACCCCACGCAAGTCAAATTTTTCACATGTGTTCATACAAAACTTCTCTAAACTTTTTAATGTTAAAATCACCATATCAGTTGGATGCGCATTTTATGGGAAGGTGACCTCTCAGAGGTCCAATTATAAGCAAAAATGGCATTTTAAGAAACGAAAGGCTTATGGTGGGATGAAAGTTACATAGCATGATTCAACCTTAATACCCCGAAACACAGGTATTGCCACCAAAATTAAGCAAAATTGATACAAAAAATAATCTGAGTTATGGTCAAAAATCAATTTTTTGACCAATTTGGCGGCCATTTGGATTTTGCGGATGGGGCACCCTGGTTTTCGCACTTTTTTCCATTTTTTTCTTCGAAAGTGGGATCAGGGTGATTACAAGTCCATTTTTTTTTCCAAATGAGGAGTTTTTGTGTCGAGTGATATGAAACATTGACCTTCTAGCCCACCTCTAAGGTCTAGTTGAATTTGGCATCTATAAAGGGTGGTCAAGATCGCTTTTGGACGACAGTAGAGTAAAACCATACTATATTTTGGCACGTGTATTATGCCAGTGCAATGCACAAGCCATAAAATACTTACCGTTTACTATGTCGGCATTGGGGGGGTACTAATTATGGACATAGAGTACTCACTTCTCTTCCTCATCAACTAGTGGGGATCGGAACTGAACATTTGGACTTAATCACTTATATCTTAAATTTATTAATGACAGTATATAATAATATGGTATATCTATAGCTTGAAGCAAGTAAGAAGATCTAGATTAGACGTGTGAGTTAAAGACAAAGCCACCTAGAGACAAAAAAAACTCTTATTTAGGGGTTCAAGTGTATAAAAAGACATCCTGATTGATGTATTGACACTTGTGGGAAGAAAGAAAACAGAAAACCCCTGATAGCCCTTGCAAGCATATGACACTGCAGCAAACATTAGGTAAAAATGATAAATACTTCAAACAGTATTTTACATTGGCTGCATTTTTTCTTTTAATTTTAAAAGATTAGTGGAAAGTTGCATTAAACATGTGGATAAAGCTTGAGTTCAGCTTTCCCCTCAGCATTTTAATGGCATGAATATTTTGTAGTATACAGTGGAGTTCAATAATATAAAAACCTACATTAGGAAAAGATTTTTTTTCTTCAAAGGTTAAACGTATTTTTGCTTGAATGTTTGCTTTGGCTGTTTACAGGGATATCTAAACAGGCTATCAG
>JAMKCH010067823.1:0-10245 GCA_023653785.1 Ophioderma brevispina | reverse complement strand
CATAAAAGTTTAAAAAACACGGAAAATCTGATTCATTGCCAAGTCTTTGAATATCCGTGATGTAACATCTCTCATTATAGTTAATGCCACAATCAGGACACATTGAAACTCTCTGATCAGGCTTAAGCGAAAGGGGGGTTTAGAGTTTATGGATTGTTTTACCTATGGTATGGAAAAATAAAGCTTATATATGAATAACATTTAATATGGACAGAAAATCAAATGTGAACATAATCTGTATGATAATCTCATATATAGAGTTTTTACAGAGGAAAGGCAGTATAAAAAAATGAGTCTGACCAAGGTAAATGGTCTTGTAAATTAGTGTTTTTCTTCAATTATTTGTTTACATAATTGGAAAAGGCTTCGATCGTGGAAACTATGTAAAGACCCATTGCAAATAATGCCATACGGTATTAGCCACAAATCAAGGCCCTGTTTAATGTAGAGACGGCTCGATCAGTGAGTGCAATGAAAGCAATATAATAAAAGGAAATCGCAGGATAAGGAAAGAAGGACCACCTGTTATAACCTTTTCATTTTCCGTTTTTATTTAAAAAAATGTATTTTTATGTGAAATTATAATACAGCTTCCATGGGTAATGTAAAATTCCATAATGAATCCCCCTCCAGACCACAATGCTGTTTTGTCTTGTGCATTGTATTAGTGAGCAGCCTGATGAGTCGCAGTGGATCATGGGAGGGGAGGGAAAACTAAAGAGATTGGCCAAAACCAACAAACTCTTATCATTGAGATTCCATTTGTGTGTTCTCCGTTCTTTTTCTTGGTGAGAAGATTTGTTATATCTCTACGTCCAGAGAGGAAAAAATTGACGATCACCGCAAAAAAAAAGCAAAAAAAACAAGAGAGAGCAAGCGTTATCTTTGGTTAGGATCTAGGGGAAATTTCCCTAACCAAGGCAAGGGTCCGCTCCGTGATTTTGTTTCACAAAATGCATTTCAATGCAGTTAAAGGACGTTAAGGATATTCATCCAAGTCCAGCACTCGTGACGCTACATTGGCATTAAGTCCTACTGTCTGCTTCAATAACTTAGAGTTTGTTTTGATTAATATTTCAAAAAAATACGCAAGTTCGAAAATAAATCAAAAAGGAAGTTGTTTGGTATCCTTGGACTTAAGACGTTTTTTACATGACTAGGGAATGGGACATTTTAAACCTCAAATCTATTGCAATATGGGTATTTTACCCTCGTTTTCAAAATGAGCGAATAGAGGTTTGGTAAAATTAGTAATTACGTTTTCGGGAGAAGGTTTCCATTTACTCCTCTTTTAGGTAGTAAAAGTTGTCATCGGGAGGAATATTTACGATCAATATTGTCGATACTGTATGAAATCGAATCGAACTTTGTTTGCAAATACAAACGAGATGATATGCAAGGTGTCACATGGCTGAAACTTGAATGGCGGCATTAACGGAGAGCGTATGATTCTTTTGTCCGGAACCAATGAATAAAAAGACAGGGCCTCTATTAAAATTATCGGTATTTTTAACGATGCATTATCAAACACCTGAAATCAAAGGAAGGTCCACGAACAAACTATTGTTCGTATGAACATGCTTTTAAGCGGCCCAATTCGTGATGGGTCTGTCATCAAGGTTCAGAGTAAAAAGTAAATATTTCACCTGGCCCCAGTTGTTGTCGTTTGTCAATGAAAATCAGTGTAAATTGAATAAAAACCAAAGATGAAATAGGTTGTCAATTTGGGAAACCCAATGATTTGTTGGGTCCAAGGATGAGTAACAACTTTTTTTCATGATTTTTTTCGAAAGCGTATATTTTTTTGAAATAATAAATAAAAACGGACATCTAAGTTAATTGAACGACATAATAGGTATTTGGTACTTTTCATAAAATGCTTGCCTTATGTAGTCTTTTAAGTAGCTTAATGAAGGGCGCCAAAACGTCTATCTATGCGTCAATTACAGGTTCCACAACAAAGAGCAACATGCACGGCTTCCGGGGTTTTTTTTCAGTTAAGTCATAAATGGTCAATGAAACTGGAGGCGTGCTCTAAGTTTTGCTTTTTCCAGACATCGTGCCCCAGAAGTTTCTCATTATTTTGTTATGTTAGATATAAGACAATATAAATGTAAGTATTTACTGAACCCCTTCATGGACGTTGTAAACTAAACCTTTAGTAATTTTTCAATCACACTCCCCCTCCAATAGGCACTCCCTTTTCCCGAATCAATATTAAAACGATGTCCATGGTACCATATTAATAAATTATCAAATTTCAAGTGCACATTATTTACAATGCCGGGATCTCGACCTAATATAGATGCCTAACAGGAACACAACAAAAATTACAATCGACCTCGCCCAGTATTATCTGAATTATATTCTTTTTCAATATGAGAGTAGAAGAGTTGGACGACCTCAGTGAATAAGCAAGACGAAAGCTAGCCTAGGTACAAAACTAATATTGAGATCAGTAAACTATGAAATCGACACGTGATCAAATAATGGATTTTCACAGGGGCGGGGGCGGGCAAATATAGAGTGTTTTGCCGTTCCCATAGGTTCGCACGTAAATCAATAAAACTTGACAAATATTATGAAGTCGAAAAGATGTTTAATATAAATATTTTTCCACTCAAAATCCGTTGGAGTTGAAGAATCAACTCCAGTGTAAGTATTTTTTTTGTCATGAATAACGGTACAAACGGGATCCATTTTGAACGAGGCTCGGTTGACCCAGGTCAATCGCAGGGTGGTCCACCACTATTTATAGATGCGACGGGGAGGCCGCTTGCGAACCAATGTACCAGGTAGCCTATGAACCACCGTGGAATGATCGTGACATGCATCTAGCAATCCTCTCATGTCCGGTCTTTAAAAAGGATCTGATGATAGTTGTGCCAGCACAATTTGCACCACCGACTCTAAAGACAATGCAATTTAAGACCGGCCGCTTCTCCGTATGGAAATCTCCACTGGCCACTCACTGATCTATTTATAAACGCGTACAGTGACTTCACTGTTCGGCTCGTCCAATGATTCGTTCGGCAGTTTTGGCGCTTGAATGAAGTTGGCCGCCACGCCCTGATTTTCCTTGCATTTATATGTATTAAAAAATGATCGTGGTTTTTATTTTAGTTCAAAGCGCTTTGAAGGATGTCTTGGACACAGGAAAAAGACACGATGACATTTACCTTTCTGCGGTTCTTAGAGGTAGTAAGAGAGAAACAAAGGAGATTGAGGGAGATTGGATTGTGCATTTAATATTACGACAATTGTACACATTCACGCCGACTTTTGCTGTTGTTGCTGCGCATGTGTATTCGTTTTGTTTGTTTCTTTGTTGGTTCTAACGTTCAACCATTTCACTTAAAAAACAAAGGTAGCCAGTGTATGTACTTTGAAACAATCGATGTTATTTCTTATATTGACAAAGTACGATTAACCCAATAACTTTTACACAACGTTATTTATGCGGGGTTTTCCCTAACCGAACTTCTGTGGTTAGATGGGCAGGGGTGATAGTATATAGTGATGCACTATAGCTGGTGTTTAGTTGCTACTCATCCAAAGATTTTGTCTGATGCCGAGTTCGCAATGATCAAATCGTCATCTTATCAAAATGAGAACCGGTGTAAAGAAACTGAGTGTCCCCATGAGAGAGTGTCCTAGCTACCATAGCAACATGTACGGAATAAACCGTGACATTGTAGACGAGGCCATTTAGGTACAGTGCTAAAAGAAATGATGCATACAGCACTCAATGGAGAACACAATAGAGAGATGGGTGGTAGGACTCTCAGTCACGCGGACACTGTAGTATATGACACCGGGAATCAGACGAAAATGGGATAAATGGACGAATAGCAAATAAGCGCCAGGTAATAGTACATCACGCCTTCATACAATCACCCCTGGTCATCCCACAACAGAAGTTCAGTTAGGGAAAAACGTACCATAGCATCTTCATTTATTTTCACTTTGATAGTGCGCTTCCACTGCTCTCACAGAGGAAATACAACAATATCACCCCAAAGTACAAGCTAAAATCACCAAATAAACCAAATTCTGAACATATGATGACTAGATTTTTTTTAGTTACGAATCACCAAACTCGCCGCACGTCAGACTGGCAACACAAGATTCTAAATAGTCGCTAAAGCTAGTAATGGTCAAATCGATATGAAGTTGATGAGCGCGGAGTTAAATTGCCTCAAATTCACTGTGCAAATGCCACTTAGTTTTGAGAAAATATACCAGTATACGATGACAATCATGAAATTCCATCTTTTTCTTAATCTAAGGCCAAGTAAAGGAATAAACCAGTTGATCGTTACCGCCCGCTCCGATTTTGGACGTCGCACCTATTTTTTTCATTTGTTATTAAATAAAAGGCTAAAAAGGGGGGAAAACTAGGGGGAATTTGCTTGACACTGGGACAGTATGATATAAAAGTTAAATAACTTAACTGAACCATAAAACTATCTTCAGATATATCACGGTGACAATCTTAGGCATTGCGGCCATCTTTGAAAAAAAAATAATAAAATAACAAATAATAAGGCCTCCCTCACCAACTTTTTTCAAAAAAAGTCCGGACGATCAACTGGTTTATTTCTTTTATTTGGCCTAACTAGTGCATTTTCAGACATTTTAAAGCACTTTTTTCAGATGCCATGCAAAAAAAGCGGGGTGGGGGAAGACACGATCTGCTCGATTTTGGCATTGGGGATTTCCGAACGGAAATTTGGGGAACTACTACGTGCATTTACTCTGCCATTGTCTGTCTCAGTGATATTACAAATTCAGCTCTTAAAGTGACAGGAGGAGATTTTTTTATGATATGAATTTCTCTCAAATTTCACTGGATCAGTTGTAGACCACCTACCGAGAACATTTGGAAGGTTTATTGGACAAACAGGTGCAAAAGAAAACCACAAACCTTGTTTGAACTTGGCTGCTATCGTAATCGTTCCCCATAGAAAAACATGCTTTGACTTTCTGTCGTGCAAGACAGAAACTACTTAATCATCATCTTATTACATAAAGACGGCGTATTCGGCTTATTCACTTCAGGTGTGATCTAATACATTGGTAAGCGTTCTAAGTATGTAAAAAAACCTAGGTTCTAGAAAAATTGGGGTCGCTTCTTTCCAGACATCGTGCCCCAGAAAGTTTCTCATTATTTTGTTATGTTAGATATAAGACAATATAAATGTAAGTATTTACTGAACCCCTTCATGGACGTTGTAAACTAAACCTTTAGTAATTTTTCAATCACACTCCCCCTCCAATAGGCACTCCCTTTTCCCGAATCAATATTAAAACGATGTCCATGGTACCATATTAATAAATTATCAAATTTCAAGTGCACATTATTTACAATGCCGGGATCTCGACCTAATATAGATGCCTAACAGGAACACAACAAAAATTACAATCGACCTCGCCCAGTATTATCTGAATTATATTCTTTTTCAATATGAGAGTAGAAGAGTTGGACGACCTCAGTGAATAAGCAAGACGAAAGCTAGCCTAGGTACAAAACTAATATTGAGATCAGTAAACTATGAAATCGACACGTGATCAAATAATGGATTTTCACAGGGGCGGGGGCGGGCAAATATAGAGTGTTTTGCCGTTCCCATAGGTTCGCACGTAAATCAATAAAACTTGACAAATATTATGAAGTCGAAAAGATGTTTAATATAAATATTTTTCCACTCAAAATCCGTTGGAGTTGAAGAATCAACTCCAGTGTAAGTATTTTTTTTGTCATGAATAACGGTACAAACGGGATCCATTTTGAACGAGGCTCGGTTGACCCAGGTCAATCGCAGGGTGGTCCACCACTATTTATAGATGCGACGGGGAGGCCGCTTGCGAACCAATGTACCAGGTAGCCTATGAACCACCGTGGAATGATCGTGACATGCATCTAGCAATCCTCTCATGTCCGGTCTTTAAAAAGGATCTGATGATAGTTGTGCCAGCACAATTTGCACCACCGACTCTAAAGACAATGCAATTTAAGACCGGCCGCTTCTCCGTATGGAAATCTCCACTGGCCACTCACTGATCTATTTATAAACGCGTACAGTGACTTCACTGTTCGGCTCGTCCAATGATTCGTTCGGCAGTTTTGGCGCTTGAATGAAGTTGGCCGCCACGCCCTGATTTTCCTTGCATTTATATGTATTAAAAAATGATCGTGGTTTTTATTTTAGTTCAAAGCGCTTTGAAGGATGTCTTGGACACAGGAAAAAGACACGATGACATTTACCTTTCTGCGGTTCTTAGAGGTAGTAAGAGAGAAACAAAGGAGATTGAGGGAGATTGGATTGTGCATTTAATATTACGACAATTGTACACATTCACGCCGACTTTTGCTGTTGTTGCTGCGCATGTGTATTCGTTTTGTTTGTTTCTTTGTTGGTTCTAACGTTCAACCATTTCACTTAAAAAACAAAGGTAGCCAGTGTATGTACTTTGAAACAATCGATGTTATTTCTTATATTGACAAAGTACGATTAACCCAATAACTTTTACACAACGTTATTTATGCGGGGTTTTCCCTAACCGAAATTCTGTGGTTAGATGGGCAGGGGTGATAGTATATAGTGATGCACTATAGAGGGTGTTTATTGCTTCGACATATGATAAAATCGTCATCTTATCAAAATGAGGAACCGGTATAAAGAAACTGCGTGTCCCCATGAGAGAGTTTCCTAGCTACAATAGCAACCATGTACGGAAGAAACCGTGACATTGTAGACGAGGCCATTTAGTACAGTGGCTAAAAAAGAAATATGCATACGAGGCACTCAATGGAGAACACAATAGCGAGATGGGTTGTAGGACTCTCAGTCACGCGGACCACTGTAGTATATGACACGAATCGACGAAAATGGGAATAAATGGACACATAGAAAAATAACGCGCCAGGGAATAGTACATCACGCCTTCTACCAATCACCCTGGTCATCCCACAACAGAAGGTCAGTTGAGGGAAAAACACGTTACCATAGCATATTCATGCGATTTTCATTTGATAGTGTCGCTGCTTCCATGCTTCGCAGAGGAAATACAAACGATATCACCCCAAAAGTACAAGCTAAAATCCCAAATAAAACCAAATCTGAAAAAGATGATGACTAGATTTTTTTAGTTACGATATCACCAAAAAATCGCCGCACGTCAGACTGGCAACACAAGATTCTAAATAGTCGCTAAAGCTAGTAATGGTCAAATCGATATGAAGTTGACTTGAGCGCGAGTTTAAAATTGCCTCAAGTTTGCTCTCCAAATGCCACTTAGTTTTGAGAAAAGATACAGTATCCGATGACACAATCACGAAAAGAAAAAAAAAATAAAAAAAAAAAAATTCCATTTTTTTCTTCTAATTTAAGGCCAAGTAAAGGAATAAAACCAGTTGATCGTTACCCCACGCCCGAGCTCAGGTTTTGGGACGTCGAACCTATTTTTTTCTCATTTGTTATTAAATAAAAGGCTAAAAAAGGGGGGAAAAAGGGAGGAAACTAGGCGGGGAATTTGCTTGACCACTGGGACAGTCGATATAAAAGTTAAATAACTTAACTGAACAATAAAACTATTGCAGATATATTACGGTGACATCTTAGGCATGACGGACATCTTTGAAAACAAAAAAATAATAAAATAAACATAAAATTTAATAAGGCCCTCCCTCACCACCTTTTTCAAAAAAAGTCCGACGATCAACGTTTATTCTTTTATTTGGCCTACTAGTGCATTTCAGACATTTTTCAAGCAACTTTTTTCAGATGCCATGTAAAAAATCGGGGGGGAAGACACGATCTGCTCGATTTTGGCATTGGGGTTTTCCGACGGAAATTTGGGAACTACTACGTGCATTTACTTGGCATTGTCTGTCGCAGGGATATTATGAAATCGCTCTTAAAGTGACAGGGAGATTTTTTTTATGATATGAATTTCTCTCAAATTTCACTGGTCGGTTGTAGACCACCTACCGATAACGGTTTGGAAGGTTTATTGGACAAACAGGGTGCAAAGAAAACCACAAACCTTGTTTTGAACTTGGCTTCTATCGTAAATCTCCCCATAGAAAAACCTGCTTGACTTTCTGTCGTGCAAGACAGAAACTACTTAATAATCACTTTATTACATAAAGACGGAGGCGTATTCGCTTTCACTTCAGTGTGATCTAACTACATGGGTAAAGCCTTCTAAGTATGTCAAAAAAACTAGGTTCTAGAAAAATTGGGGACGCTCCTTTCTGGAAATCTGCTCATGTCTCTTTAAATTAAACCCTTCGTTCCAAAGAACTCCGTACTATCTTTAAGATAAAAAATATTGGACGTCAAAATCCGTCGAGTTAGTGGGATTAACACTAAAAGCGGCCAACATTGCAATTTCCAATAGTCGCTCATTTATATTTAAATATTCTTGACCAGTGTTAGCCTTTAGTTAAAAGACATGAGGAGATTTCCAAAAGGAAGCGCGCCCCCATTTTGTTTTTCCACCCGGGTTTTTGCATATTTGGAAGGCTTTCCAGTATGAATCACACCTAAGTGAATACGCCGATACTGCCGTCTTATGTAATAATATGATGATTAGTACTTTCTGTCGTGCCCGACATAAAGTCAAAACACGGTGGGTTTCTAGCCTATGGTGACAATTACGATAGTCACCATGTTCAAAACAATATTGCTGTTTTCTTTGTACTTGTTTGTCAATAAACCTTCGGAACGTTTCTTGGTAGTGGTCTACAACGATTTCTGTGCATTTGACGAAATTCTATTCTAACAAATCTCCTTCCTGTCCATCTGAAAGCAATAACAGCACAGTTTTTTTAAGAGGGGCCCCCCATTTCAAATTTTGAGATTTTTAACAACGGTTGCATTGAGTAAAGGGCTAGTAAACCAGACCTGTGAATGGGTTAAAAAAGACAACTGGCAACACATTTGAAAACGCATTGCGGTCCTCTAGATTTTTCAAAATTTGATTTTTTTGCATGGTTTTTTAAAGCTTTTATATACATTAGCCCCTCAACCGAAATTATTAAGCCCAAATCAGCACACTATGGTCAAACTCAAAGATTTTTAATTAATGTCGCCGCGACATTAATTCAGAAAGACGACACGCAAATGGCGTGTAACATACAAGAAAACCACGCCTAGAGTTGATCTCATGCATCACCCGTGTTTGACCGGTCTTGGCCTTTTGATTAATATTAAGAATACGAGTCTTGGATAGTTTATGCAATTGACACATTTGTTGATTAAGTTACGGCAAACCTTAAAAGTTAGCCTACAAATTCCATGGATTTCTTTGGCCTCTTAGTCATTTCCCCACTGTTTTTTGGGGCATGTTTATTTTTGTATGTGGTCAAAATATATCTCTATTCTTCCAATTGCTTAGCTTCATTGGCGAGCAAATTGAAGAAATTTCATATTTTGTGAAAATGTGCCAGTGCCGCTTAAGCTCGAAAATGTGTATGTGTCCGCAAACGAAGGAATTTTGTAATTAAAAATGTTTTTTTAAAAAAAGTAAATAATTCAATGGTCTGCTGAAACGGCCTTCCAATATGAAATAGCCGAGAATAGCGCCAATTGTTGTTTTAATTGGGTTCAGAGGAATATATCGTGGTTCCATTTTGTCTTGAGGTGGCAACTATTTCATCATGGACGACATAAACCCATTTCTGCCGTTAAGTACAATGCTGGTATCCCATTTCTAATTAGAAAATGCTTCTTCTTAATGATAATACGCATATTTTTTAGCATTCTCGTTCGCAAGTGTGTAGTTTCATAGACAATTACCAACATAACTATGCAAACACTTTTGAAATTGGGGGCGCTCTACAAAATTTGCTGTTATTGCTTTAAGGTCTGTGTGTGACCGTTTTCGATATTCGTAAAGAGCGCCCTCCTAACCGTTAAGTCTTTGAATGGAAAGACTACAATCGGTTACGCCGGAAGTTGCTGTTCGTTTCTGTTGATTCTTGTAAGGTTGCATGTCCTATCCCGCCCCCTCCTGCAAAGACAGTGTCCACCAAGGTGTTTATCCTTAAGGACCAGCCAGTTGTGGTGTATATCCCTCAGGGTCTAACGGAACGGCTTAGTCACCAGTGGCGTAACCGATCTGGGGGAGGGGGGCATGGGGACAAGTTGCCCTCTCTAGCTCGAAAACGGGGCGATATGGATGCCAACATATGCATTGCCACCCCTCTTTTCAGCAATTTTGACGCATTTCAGCATT